>JAAAKG020201479.1:0-19352 GCA_010014905.2 Druon quercuslanigerum | reverse complement strand
TTCTCTTTTTTTTGCATTTTTCCCCCCACAAATGATTTTTTTGTTCCCCCAAGGGGGGGGGGGGGGGGCGTCAAATTTTACACAAATCTAATACCTTCTCTAGATGAGAATGTGAAAACACTAAATACATCCAAGAAATCATTAGGGTTCGGCATTATGACAAAAAAGTTCTGGAAACTGACAACAGAAATAATAACCAGAATAGTTTTAATAAGGAAAAAGTTAAGTAATAGAAAGCAGAATTCCTAATTGAATTTCATGCTAATTTCTAAAAAAAATTTAACCAGACAAGTTCAGGAAATTTAACTAGATCTTTCTGTTGAGTGTATTTTAAATTAATGGTTCCAGAGTCTGTATCTCTTGTCCCTTGCCAAGAAAAATATGAATTTAGGATTATGGAAGATGTGTTGTGCATACCAGAAGTGAACTGAAAAATTCCAGAAGAATAGAGAATGAACTTCGATTACAAAACTATCGCTCAGGGTCCAGTTGGATTTCATGGGGCCTCTGTAAAAGGTTGTAAAACCGATCCTCTACGGTAGATTAAGGTGCCGAAAAAAGCAAACTGCACTATGCTGTAGATAATAAACTTAGCAGGTTAAGAGCCTCTTCAGGTGCTACGGGTAAAGTGTGTACCTGACACCCTAGTGTCCTAAATCACTTCAGATTGAAAATCACTTTTCGACTTTACAACGTTTCGTTAGTCCTTCTGTTCGGCAAAGATCTTTAAAGTTTAAGTACTTTTTGCATTACAGTCCTTCTAAGTCAATATTTAGACGGAAGAAAACTAAACAATTTTCGACATAAATGATTCAAAGTATTTCATTTGTCAAAACAGATTACAGAATTTCAAGTTTGGAATCTCATAATTTCTCATGATATTCTAAATAAGCGACAAAGGAATTCAGAAAGGTAGACCTGGGTAGTCGATACCTCCCGTTATTTGTATAAAATTGAAAGGAATCGTCAACGAATAACTAGTTACATAAGAATTTTCAATTTCCTGTCAATTTTTTTAGTCATCCAAAAATATGAATCGTTACTTCGAAGAACAATTTTTAAGTGATTCAAATTTTCGAAGAATCGCATGGAACTTCGTGGGGAGCCTTCAAAGGTTTCGGGAAAGAGTCAAAGAGGCGGAAACGATAAAATATGCGTGAATATTATTTTAATAACAATTATGGAGGCCTCGATAATAACTCATCGAAGATCGAGCCATAAATGGGTTAGAAGCGAGCGTGAGAGAATACGGTCAACCTTGCTCTTTGGGAGCAACTTAGCGGCGGAAATGCTCCTCATATTTGGCACAGGTCCGGTACGGCAGGCAAATAAATGTTACTATCGAGTCACTTGTGACTCCTGGCGTCACTCGGGTAATTCTTTTCAAGGCACGTGCGTCCCATCACATTATGTGGCTCATGAATACGTACTTTATACATATCCTGAATAAGGTACAATTCAGGATTTGATTTAATCAATTATTATCTTCTTATTATTACTTCTTTTTCTCATAACAATAAACGAAAAGCGCGATTGAATTAATAGAAATGAGAGAAAAGGAGAAGTTAATAAGAGAAAAGAAGAAATGGGGTGAAAAGTACATAAGAGAAACTTTACAAGTGAGTCGAGGTCTGTCAAACCGCAAAACATGCGGCGAATCGAGAAGCATTCAAAAGCGACGATATTCTGTATACATTGCTGGCTCCTCCACACCTCCTTCTCCTCCTCTTTCGCCTCCTCTGCCCCTTATCCACGGGTCCGCCGTCGACCGCAGCCGGGCACGAGGCCCATGCTGATGCCTTGTTAACATCCGCGAAACGACCGTCAGGAATCCCAAAGAGCATGTCGTATTAGACCCAGGGTCCTCAAAGGCCGCGTTCGCCGTGAACTATGAATCCCAATCCGCACCAGGTACCCAATTGGATCTTCTCTCTGGGTGTGACCATTGATGCAAAATAGGAACATGATGAAACCACTGTCACGCTTCTTGTATTCCATTATCGTTTCATCGGCCGCTCTCTAAGGAAACTGACATGTTTCTGACAAACCAGCGAAGAATTCACTTCTAAAATTAGCTTCTCATCAAAATAACTTTTATGGGTATAATTTCAATAACGGCTACCATCAGACGTAAAAAACATGAGCCAAATTATACTTTTGAACAGTTTCCATTACTAATTATTCTATTATATATTATCATATCTAATTTTATTCCTTTTTTAATCATTATGGAATACAAACTTCCATATATTTAGCCAATGCGAATTCCAAGGCATCAAGTAATACCTAAATAAAAGCTTAGAAGAGTTTAGAGAGGACGAGAAGAAATAAAAAAGTTCGTGGGGATTAGGATGGACCACAGTCGAAGATGACTATGGAAAGAGCAATGAAGAATCCGAAAGAATTGGAAGGCCCGCTTGTCTGTGGTATTTTTGCAAGAGGCTAAGGGACGGATGGGGGTGTAGTATACAGAGTCGAGGTGAAGAGACCTCGTCGGCGCGGGATGAAACGGGATCACCCGCACGTGGGAAAGTGCGAGGTTCGACGGTAGGGGGTCTTGGTTCTGTTCTATCCTGTCCATCGCATCATCTCTTTCTTTCCTTCTGTCTTTTTCCTTCACCTACCCTTTCACTGGCTCATTTCTTTTATCTCTATCCTTTGAGCCCACTGTCCCAGCAACACGAAATCGTATTTCTTTCGACAAGGAGCCGAGGTGAGCCGCAGACGCCATCGGTCGAAAAGAAGATGCAGAAATTCCCCTTGTATCAGTCATAGCAGATCCTAGTTAGTAACGATCACCTTGTTTCTATCGAGTATCTTTGGACATTTTGTTATACTTATATTGTGCATACTTTTGATAAAACTTTATGTTACAGATTCTGATCAAGGGCAGTAGTGACGTCAATGACCTTACTTCCACCATCATTACCTTTTACACTCTCATCTGCAGGAAGCGATCCCTCATGTAGGTGATAAGGAAGTCTCAACGTTGTCGGATGTCGAACTGCCTCTCTTCTCTTTTATCTTAATTTTTAAAACGAATTTTTGAAAGGAATTTGTGTTAGCTCATCAGTCCAGAAATTATAACTCCAATCCCGCATTCCTCTGAAGGGACGACGTATTTATTCATTTTTTCGACAGTATTCTTTACGTGGTAAAGGAATCTTCTGCCAATAGACTTGCATAAGACTGCCAAAATGTTTATCTATTAATGTTTATCAGTTCGTCTGTCGGCTGGTTTTAAAATACGTTTTATCGAAAATCGGACAAATAAATTGGCTGAAAAGAGAAGAAACATCCCAACGATTTTTACTTCTAGTATAGGGGTAACCGAGCTTCGATCTACAAGAGATCCGTGTGATAGTAAACTTGATAAAAGAACTGTAGGTAGCGCGAAACTATTTTTTATTTTTGTCGCATCGTCACCCGATTCTCTTCGATTTGGTGCTCTCCAGCGAAGCGTAGATTGTGCTCATCGTACATCAAAAGAAGCCCGTCTTTGAAAGCCGGGTCTCTATTAATGCGCGCATATTTGTATCCCGACATCTCCGGTTACCGGGCCGACGTCGTGAACAGGTCGACGGACCACCAAGCGATATACTCGTGCAGAAGGATTGCTTTAATTTTTCCGACACCCGCGTCAAATATATCACGGAACGGGCGATAATATATTAACCGACGTGAGCCCGGCGCTCCCTGATCCCGAGATGTTACACTCGCATGGTGTCGGAACCCTAAGAAACATGTCAACCCCTGAAAACGGCGTGTATTGAGAAAACAAACCACCAAACTTCCAAACTGTAACCAAACACCAGAATAGGTAGACCTTTTGTCGATTATTATGGCGATCTTTTGAGCTGGACCACCGATTTCGGAATCCAGTTAGACTTGCCTTTATATGCGGCTTCCCGAGATTTTTAGGATGAGAACCAGAATTCACTAATTGAAGAGAACGATATGTGCGTCGAGGTTTATTTCCTCTCCAATAAGTGCCTCTTTATAGTGTTTCCATACTTGGGATACGTATCCCGAGATCGTCCTCGAACGACTCTCTATCGGTCGCAGTTTGGGTGGCGAGAGAATCTCGTTTCTCGTTAGTCGCTATCGTCCTGAAAGAAACGAGTGAGTCGAAGATCCGAGGAGCATGATATCCCCTCAGTGGATCTTAAACGTCATCTAAACACCACCGTGTTTTGCACATAGTTAGTACACTGAATACAATTCGGTGTCCAATTATATTTAATGGCTTGTTGCCAAAAAGTTGACAATTTCAGGTTGCAATTTCTACATTTTTTTAGAAATTAATTAATGTTTTCTAATATAGTCTAATACCAGTTCATTCTGAGATTTTCCGTGTTAAAATTTTGAAAAAAAATGTTTTAACCAGTAAATTCACTTTTTTTGCCTCATGAAATTCGAAAGAAGCAATAGTGTTTAAAAAGTGGTGAATTACATACTGCGCATGACCGTGTCGTCAACTGGAACCACGCATGTGTAGTTTGCTATTTGGGATTTTTTAAAAGTGGTGAGCTTTGCTTAGCAGCTGTGCTGGGGGCAAAGAGTATGGATCTTCATATGGGATTATTATTTAGTTTGAGTATTTATGTGTAAACCGTGACGTAGAATTACAGGTGATTAGGAGATCGGACTTCACTTTAGTGATCCAGAGTTCGATCCCTGAGCCGGCACCTCTGAAGATTTTTCTATGTAGTTTTACTAAAGTATTGAAGGTTTGGATCTCACCTTAACCTGTAGGTACCCCATCATGCACTTGGCTGTCACCTAGTCCGTAGATGGTAGGGTAAAAACCCAGTCTTTGCCCAATATATAAAATTAGGCATTTATCAGATCACTTGATTGCTTTACAAAAATACGTCCATGATTGATGATATATACCGGAACAGCTCTATGCAGATGGTCACTATCTTCAGCCTGAGAAAAAATGATTTTCTCATTTTTTTTGATAATAATATTTCTCATTGTTTCAGAAATACTTTTTTTTTATTTAAATGCTTAAAATATAAATTTTTCTAAACAATTCGATGTTTCTAAACGACAAAGTTCTATTATGGTACATGTAAATTGAAAGGGTCTATCTAGGAAGAACGAATGACAATGTTATATCTCTATGGTAAAATCTGGAAGCTTGTAAATTCTAATGGAAATTGTGTGGCACATCAGCGCCCTTTACGAGATAGAACTTTCCTATTTGCATGCACCAAGATAGAACATTTTCATTTGGACACGTAGATTTGGTAACGAACGTGGTTATAGGCTTTATCATTTTTACAATTTTGGAAAATGATTTCTATTTCTAACTTTTTAAAAACGGGTTAAAGATTCATCTTAAAAACATTTTTGAAATCTTTGCTAAAATCCAGCCTCATTTCTTGCTGTAATTTTTTGTTAATTTTCACACTAAACTGATTGTTTAAGAAGAATAAATAGTATAGCCATCGGCGTCTCGGAAGGGCCAATAGTTAAACAAGGTCATAATGGACAATTTCCATTCTTTTAACTATTTAATTTCAATAACCTTGTTTTTTAAACCTTAAGCTAAGCTTTTCAAAATTAAAATTATGGAGTTTGAAATTACTTACTATAAAACTCTTTGTTTTGATCTACATAACTTAAAATTACATTGACACGTCTTTAATTTGAAATTTTTAGGATCTTGAAAGCCTTGAATTTTAAATTCCGATGGGGAACTTCTATTTTGAAATAAATCCAAATCCATGGTTAGTTAAGAGTCTAAAAAGATCGAAACTTTTAATGACACGAATATTGATGCTTCTACCACGTTGGAAAGGTCGGGTCCTATATAAACGTATTTTATGGCTGTTATAAATATACCTAATTATGGTTGTCGAACACACTTAACATTTGAATCTAATCCTTTCATACTGTCTGTCTCAGCCACGAGGAAAACTTTCGAATAAAGACTTGAGCCATAACTTATGCCAAGTGTGCCTAAAGCGCTGTTTCCTTTTTCCATAATCCGTAATAATTTTAGTGGAAAATTTAGCCTTGCAAAAAGGTATGAACACACGCATTTTCTAAAGATTTGCAAAAAAACCGAAAGTGGATTTAGTCTCAATTTAAAATTCCCAAAATTATCGATACCCTGTAAGAATAAAAGATAAAATATGTCTGGAAAAATTGACAATTTCTAAAACCAATATTTAGCGAAGGTAAATATGAGTATAACTCTCCCTAAAACTGTTTCAAACCTACAGGGATAATTTGTTTTAAAGTCTTCTTGAAACTGCCAGCCATTGTAGTAGATTAAAGGAAATGCGCAAAAGAAGTGGATGGTGTTTACCACATTTTTTCTTTCATTCAAGAACTGGAAGGTTCATATCCTAGTTTCGCAGCTCGTCGTTGACGCCATTGGCTGGTACCAGAAGCTTCTGAATGAACTCGCTCGTTTCCCCTCACTCTCTCCTGCTCTCTTTCCTCTGTGGACGAGTCCCGACCCGTTCCATTCACAAATACACCACAATGCCCTTAACTAACAGATTTCGCCGCCCCGGGGGCAAAGGCACGATGGGATCGAAGGGAAATCCTGGATAACCGAGATCCTTACGGCTTAGTCTCTCCAATCCCCGCTCGGCAGGGTGGTTTCGCGCGTGTGTTCCCCACACGCATACTTCTTCATTTACCTCACCCTCGCACTCGAAAGTTCACACCAACTAGGGATGTGGTCACAGTGTGGGTACGACAAGCTGGCGCCACTTCTGGATCTTTTGGGATCCTTTTCTGGCCTTCGCACCCTGATATTCTCTTCTCTCTTCCTCCAGGACCTCACCACTCTTCATACAATGAAACGTCCGACAATCTTTTGCATTGGGCAACATTCTTTCACACGCTAAATGTGCAACAATAGACTTGTTTGGTCTATGATTTAGAGAGGGCGGCTTACTTTTTCGAGAGTTCTTTCGCTTCACCTCCGCCTCCTCCTCTTTAGCTGATGGTCAATCGAGAAGCGACACTTCATCTTGGCCTTTCTTTATAGTTCGCCAGCCCGTTTCGTCATTTATCTTTGAAACCCCCTGATCCGCTGAGAAACTGAAACATTGCTTTTGTATTTTCTATAGCCTTCTTTTTATTCTCTGTGGTAGTGTCCTCTTCCAATCGTCCAATCTTCCAATCTTTTTGCATTCGAGGACTGTGTCAAGATCCCCAAAAGCTTACACGTTCAATTGTTGTTGGATAGGAAAATAGTTTAGTCATTTCCGGTCTCTAATTTACGCCTGAGTAAACAATCGTTCAGAATTTCGTGTAATTTTATTCTCTGAGTAAATATTGACCTCACGCGCCTTCTATACTCTAAATTTGAAACATATTGTTCATATTTCAATAAGGGCTTTAAAATTGATTTTAGAGATGAATAAGCATTAGCTGACAAATTGTTGTTCTGATTGAAGGCTTTTGGAAACGAGGCATGTAACGGAATGTCATGGCACGCCCTCCAGATTTCACGGTGCCCAAATTTCGCTGATTGAAGAATAGGATCTCCGAGGAAATTGAAATTTCATGGACCCACTTCAGTCCATAGACATTGTTCCATTGAACTTCATTTCTTGCAGCTGTAAGTTTTACTTCTGACAAAATTCGCTCGACTTAGGTCCAGGTGATATATTTTCAATAATTAATATCTCAATCTGTTATGTAGTTTAATTCATAAGCCAAAATTAATTAGATAGGCCGTTTGACGGTAATTTGAAATGAAATTTCACTTCACGTATAAAAATTATGAGAAAGGACTCCCTATACCTCTCTCGTGGGAACTGAAAACAACTATGGTACCTCAAGGAGAATGATGACAAATAAACAGAGAACGTTTCGTTTCCGTCAATGTTACGGCTATGTACACGCGATCCAGCTAGCAAGCAGATCGTATGCTAAGGCACGTTCGAGCTACATACGCCATGACGGAGAACGTCCTGGGACCCCGTAACGACCTAATACAACGTAGCAAACCACAATCATGGTACAGCATTACCGACAGCTAATTGTATGCACGTTCTGGCATATTGTTCACCTGGAGTTGTTCGCTTATTCGCGCGTTGGCGAACATCTGAACGAGCCGCATAAACGCACGAGAAACCTGCTATGGAACTCAAAATACCATGAGTTCTTCCCTCTTGGTGTACTCCCAGTCCAGCGACTCTCGATGCGCTGGAGACGTTAATAGGAAGACGTATTTCACCTCTTCATATTTCAAAATCATGGTCAACCCTCAAGAACTCTTGTAAATATTTCACTAGGTGGAAAATATTTCATTCGAACCTGAAATCATTCATAAAAAAAGTTTGAACGAGCAGAAGACATCCACTTCTTTGAGAAAAATGTATAGTAAATGCAGGGAAATCAAGTAATCTCGAAGGTAGTATGGAAGGTTTTAAAGAATGAAAATGTAGTTATCTCGATTCCAGATCTACAGGCTGTTAAACATTGCTTCCGGAGGATTGAAACGAGGGACAGCTTTTCAGCTGGTCAGTTCATGTAAAAGTATTTTATGGATAGTTGATGCAAGATAGACTTAATGTTTCCGACGGTAACACCTCCCATTTTCACGGTCCTCGAGGGACGGCAGAGAGAAGTCACTTCATCAAAGTCCCATCTGGGGAAAAGAAGGTGAATTGTGAGATGCATTGTTGCTCTGAAGCGGCGTATTGTTGCCGTCATGTCAAAGTCAAGTGCCGCTAGGAAAGAGCGAAGGGAAGGAGCAAGAAATAAGAAAAAAGTGCAAAAGTAGAAAAAGGAGAGAATTACAAATCCGGAGGACTTTTCGCGGAGCCTTTACGAGTTTACGGGTTTGAAAGAACAGGACGATCCGTAGATCACTCGAGTACACTTCCGGGACCCCATTGTCGCACCACTCCATTCATCGGAGTGCCAGAGTTCTCGCTGATGTTTCGGAAGACCCCACACGGTGGACCCGAAGGATAGAGGAGAATTCGATGGTACCCCGTTTGGTTCCACTCTGTTCCTTACCTGAGTATAAAGAACGGTATAAAACACATGAAACCAAATGGCGCACTAGGTTCCTATTCTTATTTTCCTTCCTTTTCCGTTTTCCTTAGTCCAGTGATCGCATCGCGAGCAGGGTGGGCGGAAGAAGGACCTTCTAACTGCGTCTTAATGATCCTCCTCCACTATTTAATGATCTTGAGAGCAGTCGTCTGAATGAAGTCGCCAATTCTTTAAGGTATTCTGTCGAATTCTTCTAGAGTGTCCTCATTCACTGAGCATATGGTGTTCAAAATTGGTAGTTCATTATTATCATAGACGTAGCCATCGAGTTTTTTGTAGTTTTTAATAGCAGACCTGTCCTTGTAGAGTATCCTAGTTGAAAAACTTTAAGAAACACGATTATGAAAGAAAATTAACAACAAAATTAAGAATGGCAAAGGTAAGTTGTTCGAAATTATGTTTCTAACGATTTCAAGTAATTTAGGACACTATTTATCGATAAGCATTATTAATATAAAGACTTGTTTCATTTTCTAGTTTATAATAGCGATTATTTCTTAACTATAGATTTTAGATAAATCTTGAATTTTGTAAATTATTATTTTGCATTTTTAGCTATCATAGCTGGCTTATTGAAATATTATAACCTAAAATAAAATCATAACGATTCGTTATCTAAAATACGTGTTTTTTTAATTTGGCAAAATCAGTATATTGGCAAACATTGATCGATATTTGTATCATAAAGAAAGAAGCATTTGAGCACACATTAACATAATTTTAATAAAAATAATTACAACAATGGTGTCTTACATTTTTATTGGTAGTTGAAATAATTTGTTACGTAATTATTATAAAAAATCTTTAGAGACAAAAACTGACTAGTGTTTTTCTAACAGAAAAAATTGTTTGTGCCACGCTACTTATTAAGATTTTTCGTAAGAAACATAATTTTTAACGAAAAGATAGCGTAAGTCAACATTTACTATTTTTATAAGCAAATTCTCTACAACAAATTCTCTATAAAGGAATTTTTTCATAGCCAAATTGATTTTTCTCCGCAAAAATGATTCAAAACTGTTTTGACAAACATTTATGTACACCGACCATTATTCAACATAAAAAATATATACATATGTGTGAGTAATTCTTTAGGTCTTGCGGTCTTCAATAAATTAAAATATATATATAACAAACGAAAATTAATAAAAAAGTTCGTTTATTAATGATGCTCTAACTTTACAAACACAGATTCTTTAAAAAAGGCACGCAGTGATGTCGAAACGTTAGAGCATCATTAATAAGCGAACTTTTTTATTAACTTTCGTTTGTTATATCTTTTTTAATTCAATGAAGACCGTAAGACCTACAAAATTCTCACGCATTGACGGTCGAAGAAAGGATTGATTTGATTCTTATCAAATCTGATTAATAATAAACAATATAGATTTTCAATCACAATTTCATTGAACAAATGACCCAACCGGTCATTAGAATGAAATTTATTGCCATGGTTAAAGAACGAAATTAATCAAAACGTATAAGATACTGAATAACAATCTGCGTGATTGTTAAAAACATTTTTCATATGAAAAATGTCATAATCTGTCGTTTGATTTTTAAAACCAGATTTTTTTTCTGTAACATTTTTTATGATAAGCTTAATTGTGATATTCAACAAAATAAACTGATTAGCAATTGATATATCAGTTTATTATAAATAATTTTGTTTATGAAAATGATTATAACGATCACATAAATTATTTTGCAATCAATTTCGCTGTTTAATAATTGCAAGAAATTTCATTCCAATAATAATTAAGGAAAATTTGTTACTACTTATAAACGATTAGTTTGGACATTAGTATAACGGGGTTATATTTGGGGTTATAACGGGGGTATACTCGGGATAGGCGTGAATCACTCGGTTAGGAAGCGAGTTATGTGGGGAAGGGAGTACAGATTTATAGATTGATCGTGTTACTTATTTAAATAGCACAGTCATTCCGCAACCCTACACCGACCCAGGTAGCTGATCAATCTCTCTAGCAATGACCCCAAGTAATGATCCTCACAAATTCCTCACTTGAGTCCAATAGTATCCAAGGTCTTTTGTTTCAGGCGCCATTCACTCTACTGACACCCTTTTTATTAACTATGTTCGGCCATACTTTTCTGTCCTGGCATACTTCTCTAGCTTCTTTCACGTCCATGCAAGTTTTCATGCAGGCTCACCTGTTTCTGCGGCTTCTTATGTCTCTTCTAAATAGGGTCTCAATCACACATGCTAACCATTCACTCCGCGGTCTACCTCTGGACACGCTGCCATTTACTTTAACTGATACACTTGTTTCTTTAATCGTTCATCTTTCATTCTCCCAACATGCCCGAACCATCTTAACCGATTTCTTTCCCATCTGTCAACTAGTGTCTCTTCCGCACTACATTATTTAAGAATAATCTCGTTGCTCACTTTGTCCATCAGAGTTTTCCCGCATATTTTGCGCAAGAATCTCATGTCAATCACGTTCATTTTACTCTCATATTTTTCTGGATAGGTCCTTGTCTCTCTGCCGTATAGTACAGTCGGTACAAATGTAGAATTATGTTTCGACATTGTAGCTTTATTAATAGCTGTGAGAAAAATTCTTTTATTGAGAACTTGTTTATAAAAATGTTTATAAAATAAGTAAATGTTAAATGACTCTAATTTTTCTTTGCGAATGATGAATTTTATAAACAATTTTGGTAACTAGCGCTTGAGAAACACTAGTAAGAATTTGTTTTTCAACAATTTTTCATAAGAAGCATTTGAGCATACATAAATATAATTTTAATAACAATGTTAAATGCAATAATGACGTCGACAAGTTATGTCTCGCATTAATAATCTCAGCAACTAGCGTACGAGAAACGCTACTACTAATTTGCTAATAAAATTGTTTATAACAAATAATTTAAATATTATTAGACTTATTTCTTTTCTTTGAGCGTCGTTGCAATAATTCTCATTAATAGTAAGTTTCTTTCTGCATACTTTCTTGAGATAAAAATTCACAAATCTGAAACGGCCCATAATGACACTTTGTTTTTTTATATATTGTTGCTCTGTAAATAGACTTAACAAATTGTAAATGATAGTTATCCTTAAAATTTAATGTCGAGCCTTCCTAAAACAAAAGCTTTTAAATCTATTAAGAAATACGATCTATAGGCGATTATGAACAGAAAATTCCTATTCCACTTTGCTGCGGTGTCTTTAAGCTAAAATTATAAAAACTTAGAGAAGTATCTATCAATTTTTATTCAGAATATAAAAATTCTTAATTGCTTCAGAATGTACTTTTGAAAAAATCCTAAAATTTTTGGAACTTAATTTTTTTTAGGAATTAAACATTATATACACATACATTACATTGTTTTAGGGTAATTTATTTTAAAAGCCAAGAAAAATGATTGCCGAATCTGAACACGCAGACTAGCCTAATTTTTTTTGTTGCAAATTCAAAGTCAAATATGATGTTTTGTCTCGTTTCTTGATTTTTTCATTGTCTTCATTATAATTCAGAAATATCCCCTTTTACATTATCAGCTTTCAACATCATTTATGACAAATAATGAAACAAATTTGTATAGAAAAAAGCAATTTTATCTTACTTGTTTCACATTTTTTCATAAAAATTTGACATGTAGTGTGCCAATTTCAAATTACAAGTAGTAAATCTTAAAAAGTTACTGATTATAGAAAAATGTGAAACAATTAGGAAAAGTTCTATTTTATTTAAAAAGAGATTTAAATATTTCAGCTGAATTTCTTTCAATTGTGTTGATATGAAGGAGTATAATTTGATCTGTATAAAATATAACAAATGCATTTTCAATATATTGTGAAAATATATAACAAAAAAATTAATAAAAAAGAAAAAACAGAAATAGGGGACCTGTAAGATCTCTAAATCATATCCGATTTAACATTTTTTGATGGAAAATTTTTTTTTCATAAAAGTTTCACTCGTCTTAATATATTTATAATTTTTATGTTAATATTCTTGACCAGCCAAAGGAAACTGAAGTAAGAAGAATTTACTATTTCCTTTCGCGTTAAGGAATATACGTCAACTTTAGATTAGGGAATACTCTTTACTTTTGAAAATACTTCAAATTCATTACTGTTAGATTTAAATATACAAAATTGTTTTCTTTCAAGTAGAAATGTCTCAAAATTACATATAACTTTAAAATCACGTTTTGTTAGATAGTTTTTAATTCATGACGTCAAAACGTAAATAATTATATGTTGAAAGTTGATTTTTAAATTGAGCCCTTTAAGACTATATGCCATTCTTTTAAAAGTTGTAAGCCTTAATAATTGCGTCTTTTTCAGTTTGATGTCTTCAATATTAAATCCTTGTTACTGCACAATTTTTATTTGAAATCCTTATGGTATAGTTGCATAATTTTAACTTAATGATATTAAAAATTTCATATTAGTTTCAGCTTTGAACTTCATATGCTGGACAGTTTCAAACTGTATACTTCCGCTTGAAATTGAATAATTTATAATTGAGTTCTTCACAGTTCTGGAATTTTGTTTCTAGTTGATAAGGAATAATTTTGTGGTTTGAATTTAGCATATTGTTGAAAATTTTACAATTTAAAAATTCAACTTTAAAAAGTTTATCAACGGACTTGAGGAAATTTTAAAATCACGTTATTAAAAATGCGATTGCAGGTCTCGAAAATTAAAATATTTTTAAATTAAAAGCACTTCAAATTGTACAATTTATAATTGAATTAAAGCATTAAAAAATTTCTGGTCAAAATGGTAATTAATGAAAATTGTACAATTTCCAAGGGAATGCAAGTTAGATACATTAATAATTTTTATCAAAATGGAATATTTTTAGAATACAAATTTATACAAGTGTAAATTTCAAACGCTCAATCATGTTTCATTAACATTTTCCTGTTTGAAGACAGCGGAACCAAAATTGTTTAATTTTGATGTATATTACTTTTGCATTGTACAATTTTGAACTTTTGTCTCTCTGCATGGTTTTTAAATAAATGTTTAAAAAAATCTTGATTATTCTGTGCTTAAATTATGATAAAATTTCTATCTAGAGCCGCTGGGATACGAACCCAGGAATTCAGATTGCCGGTATAGTGCTCATACTCACTGAGCTACGGAGCTTCTTGCAGGATAAATGTTCGAGATACACTGGAACCTGCAATTCTGTAAACCGGATTTGGGTGTTCCTAGAACTCATGTCCTCCGCATTTTAATGATAAGAGGAGCTGCAGGGCTGAAAGAGAGGATGTGCTCAGTCAAGCGTGACAAATAGCTCAATGGCCGCACTCTAAGTGGATTAGTTGCATCAGGTTGCGTCATGCGTCAAAATCCAACAGAAATCGTTGACTCTGCGCTGCCTCTTTACGTTTAAAGTCCCTCTATTTTTGTCTCAGGCTATGCCCAAAACCGTGCACAAACTCAGAATCGAGTAAATTTCAATTTATGTGGTTGGTGTGAAAATATTGACCAGATCTTTATCCGTATTTATAATTGATTTTAGGTCTTTGTCTCTATATGATCTTAAATAAATATTTTTTTAAATACCAATCCTGCTGTTTTTAAGTTTTTAAAAAATCCCTCGGCAGCTTTTTTATGTTTGAAAATTTCAAAAGTTATAATGCTTAATTTTATATTTTAAATCCTATATATATTTATAATCATCATCATCATCATCACCGAAACCATTATCAATGTATGTTGCTGGTGCTTTTTTGTCTGGAGTGCTTGAATTAGAAAAACCTAAATGACTGCCTCATGAACGGGAAAATGGTGTGAAAATCCGGAAAAGGCCGAAAATTATTTTTTCAATTTAAAGTGGGCAGCCTGGTCCATTATAGTCAATTTCTGATGTTTTGAAAATATACATTACCATACAAAGATCCCATTTCCATTTCTTGAATTAGTTAAATCTGCTTTGACTAAAATATTAGGCTGACATGCTATAAATGAACAAAGTATTAGGAATGATTGAGTCAGCGAGTGGATCCTCCTCAGTCATTTACCTGTCGAAAAAAAAAATATTGGGATGATGGAGTGACCGCCTTTGACGTTGACGGGCCGTGAAAACCGTCAGTTCGGGCAAATATTTGGGCTGCTAGGTGGAGAATACGACGGGTTCGAAGTTTCTAAAGCCCACCGCGGGCACGAGACCCCTTAATGAAATTACAGGGAGGGCGCTGCCGGCCAATTAGCGTGAGAATGTCGACTGGGTCGGGGTCGTATCTGATAGGTTCGCTTTCGAGGCCGATGTTGCCCTGGCCTTTAAACTATCCTGAACTCAGTCCTACCTGAGTAGCTCCAGCTCCATCTCCAGCCTATCTATACTTCCAAGTTCCAAGCTCTGGGACCCCCGAGCGTCTCTTCTCTGTTGTGCATGGCTATTGAGTTGTCGAGGCCCGCGGGGAACACATACCGAAACCTCGTGAAACACGATCGGACAGGGATGCACACGAGCACACAAACAAACAATTCTAAAGTGTTCACCATGTTGGATTTTTGGGCCACTCTCGTGTCCAGGCCCTCCAATCTTTATCTCTCTTTCTCTCGCTCCTTTTCAGATTCTTTCTTTGTTTTGTTCTTTCCACATCCTCTAAGTAGGACAAGTGATCATTTCACTGTCGATTTCATAGCTGAAATTGCTCGTAAAATACCACCTAAACCAGTGGCTTGTAGATTATTGCGACCAACAAGTTATTACTGAAGACTTGAGCAGATTTCTTATTTTTTGTTCTATTTTCATGAGAAAAGGACTGGCTTTCACTGACTGTAATTTTCTAAACTATTTGCGCAGAACATTATTGCTGATTACTATCGATCGAAATTTTCAGTTCATCTATTTAAACCATAATTGCATTTGACAATGCGTGTTTTTATCTGACCCATAGGCGCGAGGCGCCAGGAGTTTAACAAACTGGATTTTTATCTTTATGGCTGTCATAATAGTGTCCGTTTTCATTTTGGGTATTTACGTTGAGAATTGATTCTACAGGTTGTTCCGAAAAGGAATGCCACTTGAAAGATCACCGCCGGATGTGAGACGAACAAACAAGATAAGGTTGGTAGCTTTTTCTTTCGTAGTTCAGCTATGAAAGAGTGCTGCTCAAGAAGTTCGGTTTCAAGGCAACCCTTCCTTTTACCTGCAATTTCAGAGCCTAAGTGGCATTGTGATGACTAATAGAGATATCGAAAACGAGAGGACATGAAGAACAGTCATAAAAAGAGTGTTCGTGAAAATCAGTTATTCGAGAAAGTAAGTTAGGATCTTGTCATGAAATTTGTCAAAGATGACTGCACAGTCTCGAGTCTCCTAATCTTGATTTAGTTTAGTGTATAGGTAAAATGAGGATATTTGTGGCCAGGATGGTTGGAGAACATTACGTGAGGTTATGCCTGGCGCTGGTTAAAAGGCAGTTTTCCCACCCTGTTCTATATTCCAGATCCTGCAACTGAAAAATTCAAAACATGTTTCCGTATCAAATAAAAATTGTCGCTTTGAAATGAGGATGCTATAACTTATTTGAATATTTTATGAGACTTTATATTCAAGACCGCATCTATAAAAAGAAAGATGTTTTTTTAATGCAATGACAGAAAGTAATTTAATCAGATTAATTAATAATACCTAGCGCAGAAATAGTCACGCTTGTCGAGTTTCTTGCGGTCATCTTTACAAAATATTTTATTTGCGTGCCCCAAGTTTAACGCGTGGGTTTTTATGGAAGGTTAAATGGAAATCTGTTGAATCAGTTTTACAATATTTTTGTGTGCCTACATGGTTTACGGCAGCCAACTAATTTGCTACTAATTACTAATTCCATTTTTTATGTGAACGCTAACCGACAGTTATAAACTTCGTCTACCTGAGATCAGGAAATACCTTATTAACGAAACCATGTAGTACAGGGATCTATTAATTCCACCGCCAGAACACACACGACCGAAATCATGTTTGAAATATAAGAAAAGGTTGATTGACGTTCTTCCGTAAGCTCATAAAATGAAGTAAGAACATGTATAATCTGATATGATCTATGCAATTGGTAACAATTTTATTGACTAAATTAGAGAAGTGATTTATAGCTTCTTTGTCCAAACAATCTAATTTAATGATTTATGCTGCTATGATTTTTTATATAGGTTATTTTTAGCTGACAGCTGAAAATGTGGTCGGTATTTTGAATCTTTCTGCGGATCAGCGTTATAGAAATTGAACACCCCGACAGAAAGATGACCCGTGCAGCTTCCTATCTGATTTTAGCAAAGAATTGGTAAAATCATGATGTTGTCGGGTCTAGATCTGGAAGGCGGCTACCCACAAAAGCTCCGAGGTGGCCGTATTGCTGGCAGTTAGCCGCCTCGACTCAACACCACAGGGGTCCAGCCTGGAGCTAATATAGAAATCACCCTCGGTGCTGATACTTGCCGCCATTGGTGACGCTGTTGGAGTATCACAGCTTCTATGGATGGTACACCTTTTTCTCCACCTCTTACGACACCTCCTTTTCAAACGTTTCTTCTCATCCTCGACTCGTAAATCTAGGGATTAGAGCTTCACATCCTTAAATCCTCTTTCATGATATCAAAAATCTCATGTTCTTCTAAACCTAAACGACCATAAAATAAACAAAAATTATAACATTTAATATCTTCTGGAAAGTGCTATCCGATCACGGTCTGAATCTGCATGTCTTTTTTCTTTCATTTTAAATTATTTCATTTATAGCTTATATTATATGATAGGATAGGGATAAAATTGACTTTTCTCTCGGCTTTTCATACAAATACTTTTAAAAAATTTTACAAATTGAAAAAAGTCTGTTAATGAGAAGTTTTATTTTGAATTTCTCATAGAATTTCTACAATGGGCCAATGTTTAAAAAATATGGCCGCCTGAGGCGAGCATGTTCTGATGGCGCTCAGGGGGTTGTTTCGCGCTTTGCGCTAATTTTGGGTACGCTCAATACGTGCATTTCGACTGTCTTTTTCCAAAACATCATAAATGTTGTATCTTAGATGAAGAACTGGGACTGAATCCGCTGGTGAACTACGATAATAAATTGTAACTGAAATTGTTTTTTAATTTTAGTTTGAAGGCGGTTCTCAAAGAACCGTTTTTGAGAAAATAACGATGGGGTAAAAACCATACTTCGCCTAATATGTCAAGTTAGGCACACTGTTCTTATCAGATCACTTGATTGCATTAGAAAACTTCGTCGCTGACTGATAATATATACTAGGAAAGTCTCGTGCAGACTACATAAAATAAAAATCCAACTCTAACAAAAAATGCCTTTGACCCCGTGTAGAAAAATGCCCTGGCAATTTGGTTACAGGTCTGGCCCAGTTTTGGATTTATCTATACTGTTTAGTCTGGAAGTTTTTATCTGGCCAAGATCCGACAACAGTCGGGCCCAGGTCTGACATTATCTAGACAATCTAGTCTGGAAGGTCTGGTCTGCCCCATGACTGGCGCTATTCAGCGAGCCAAGAACAAAAAAGTTCTAAGTTCAATCAGCCAAGTGTTTCGTCACATTTCCAAAAAGTAACAGGATATTTAAAATGATATAAAATAAAAAAAAACTCACATTATCAAAAGAAGACTTTATTATCGTATTACATTAATAGACTTGCATTGCCCAAGTTTGGCGCTGGTTACCTAGACAAGAACAAAAAAATCTAAGTTTGATCAGTACATTTTTCTGATATATTTCGGCAAAGTTACAGGGTCTTTAAATTAATAGAAAATAAGAAATTCACAATATCAAAACCAGACTTTTTTTTCTTACCGCCTTGACAGTCTGGGCTGGTCCAGATTTGACGGTGATGTGCGTATCCAGAACAAAACAAATATGTTCAAGAACGTATCAAGAACAAAATAAATAAGTATATTCGATTAGTAAATTTTTTATTGACATATTTCGAATAAGTTGCAGGGTGCCTATGATGAAATTTTTTTAAACTTAAGACGCTTATAGTGAAAAACGATTCTTTAAATTTTTTGGTTCTAAGTGAAAAATGTCATTGTGATTGTTTCGAAATATATTTAATATTCAGTAAAAATGTCCATTGGAATTTATTAATCAATAAAAAAGGATTCTTTATATTTTTTCAAAAATTTTCAAAATTTTTAAAAGTAATTTTCATTGAATTCAAAAATGCGATAAAGATAATTTGCAAGTTTTTTGTTCACCTGTCAGAATTATTATTATTATTATTATTATTATTATTAAACCATTAAGCCGTTTCCCTTTCGGGGTAGGCGTGACTCACTTGGTAGGGAGGGGAGTAGTGTGAGGAAGGG
>JAAAKG020201468.1:0-23492 GCA_010014905.2 Druon quercuslanigerum | reverse complement strand
TAAAACAAGACATTTCTTAAGCTTAAAATCAGTTTTTTCTTTTACTGCGGAGGGATCCCCCATAAACTCCGTTACCAATTTTAGGCAATTTCCCCCCCCCCCCCCCCCCTAGTAACATAGCCTTTAGGTAAAAACCGATTTTATGTTTGTCCTGATTTTTTTTATTATATAGCTTTATTATTTATGCCTATATTGTCTACGTAAACGTGTGGTGGATTATAAAATTCGTAAATAATTCAAGAGTTAAAATTTAAAAAAGCAATTTTTAGAGTAAGTTATGAAATGTGACTAATTGAATTTTTTTTAAAAATTAATCCAAGTATTACTGATTTTTTATACTAAGAAAGGTAAATTTTTAATAAAAAATGAACGGGTTAAATTTTTTATCAAAAAAATAATTATTTTAAATTATAAAAAAAACTAATTTCCTACAAAATGGTTGATTCTTTTTAACTAAATTATTGAAATTTCCAGGCAAAATGGCGAATTTTCTATATAAAACAGTTAAATTACCAAATAAAATATGAAATTTTGATTAAAAAGTTAATTTTATACCAAAAAATACGAATTTCAAACAAATTGCAAGGCTTTTAAACTAAAAGCTGAATTTTTAACTAAACTAGATTGATTTTCGTCAACAAAAATAATTTTTAACAAAAGAGTTTCATTTTAACAAAAAGTTGAATTTCTCCTTAAAAATTAAACATTTTCGATCAAGAATGGACATTTTCAATCACCAAAGTAATTTTTCCACCGAAAAAAAAGAATGTTTAAAAAAATATTTCAATTTCCAACCAAAGAGATGAATTTTTAACTAAAATTTGAATCGTTAACCCAAAAATGAATTTTTGAGAAAGTAGTTCCACTTTAAAACCTAGTTCTTAAATTTTTAACCAAAAAGATAAACTTTTATATAAAAAGATTAATCTTCTACTAAAAAAACGCATTTTTAAGTAAATTCAAAAACTCTCAATTAAAACGTATAATTTTGAACTACAAAAATATTAATTTTCGACAAAAAAAATTCTACCAAAAATTAAAATTCTACCAAAAATTAAAGTTCCCCTGTGGTTTTTTTAAATATTCAACTTTTTCCCTTTGCACTCAGAGTGTAGTAATAATTAATGAAACTAAACAAAAATAATTATTTTAATAATTAAGTAATATTTTTAATTATATTATCTTTGTATAATTATAGAAAGTTGTAGTTTTTATGAAATATTTAACTTCATGTCTACTTTTCACTTAGGTATTAAAGCGAAGAAAAGATTAATAAAACTAAACAAAAATAATTATTTGAACAAATTACCATTGTTTATAACTATCTTCTCCTTCAGTAATGCTAGATAGTTGCCGTTTTTCTGAAATGTTTATGGATGATTTTGAAGATCAAAAGTCAAATGTTCAATTCTAAATCATCCAAATTGAATAAATTTCCAATGTAAATCATCAAAATTACAGATTTTTTAGTTGCAGAACTTAAAACTTGCATAATTGTAATTTTAAATTTTCAAATTAAAAACTCTTTAATGTTTAAGATGTATAAATAAAAACTGTTGAATATGGATGACTTTGAAGATCAAAAGTCAAATTTTCAATTCTAAATCTTCCAAGTTGAATAAATTTCGAATATAACTCATAAAAATTAGAGCTTCTTAAATTGTGAAACTTAAAAATTCGATAATTTTTAATTTTATATTTTTAAAATTAAAAACTTAAATTTTAAGGATGATTCTGAATCTTCAAAATTGAAAAAATTTCAAATGTAAGTAATTAAAAATGACTTAATTCTTAATTTTAAAACTTGCATAATTTTTAATTGTAAATAGTCAAAATTAAAACCTCTTTAACGTTGATGACTTACAATTGAAAACTCTTTCATTTATAAGATATATAAATAAAAATGCATAAATTTTG
Source organism: Druon quercuslanigerum (assembly GCA_010014905.2). Classification (NCBI taxonomy): domain Eukaryota; kingdom Metazoa; phylum Arthropoda; class Insecta; order Hymenoptera; family Cynipidae; genus Druon; species Druon quercuslanigerum. The sequence continues at coordinate 21,575 of JAAAKG020201468.1, read as the reverse complement.
GGAAGTCATTTCAAGTTTTCAATTCTAAATCTTCTAAATTAAAGAAATTTCTAATGTTAAACATAAAAATTACAGACATTTTTAATTAAAAATTGACAAAATTAAAAACTTTGAGACTTGGAAGATTTACTATTCAAAATTCTGAAATTTTAAATAGTTACAATTGGAAACTCTTGAGGTTTAGAGATAAGTAAATAAAAAATTCTTGAATCTGGAGGATCTTGAATACCAAAAGTCAAGCACTAAATTATAAATCTTGAAAAATGTAGAAATTTCTAATGGAAATCATAAAAATTACAGAATTTTTCATTTTAAAACCTAAAAATTATATCATTTCTAATTGTAAATTGTCAAAATTAAAAACTTCAATGGTAATGGTAAATAAAAATTCTTGCATTTGATGATTTTTGAAATCAGTAGTCAAGATTTCAATTCTAAATCTTCCAATTTGAATAAATTTATAATGTAAATCACAAAAGTTAGCTTGTGAATATGCATATTTTTTTATTGTAAATTCTCTAAATTAAAATTCTTCATTTTAAAAGATTTGCATTTAAAAACTCTTAGGTTTTAAAGATATACAGATGAAAATTCATAAGTTTGTGTGAATTTTTGAAAAATAAAAATAAATATTTTTTTTGGTTGATTCCAAACCAATGCATTTAAGTGGGATAGTTTGGAAATCTGATTTTTTAATGATAGAATTTTTTTCGTGTTTTTAGACATAAAATTATTCTTGAAAATTTGATGATTTTCCAATCTCAAAATATAAAAAAATAAATAAATAAAATAAAAAAAAACCATTTTCATTTGCAAGCCAGAGACGATTTTATAAAAATACAGTTAAATTTTAAAAAAAAATACATTTTCAATATATTGTCAAATATACATTTTTACCTAGTCGAATTAAACAAAAATAGACAATTATTTAATCAAAAATGAAACAGTGAAATTTGCAGATTAAAAAATACAAATTTTAACCATATAGATGAATCTTAAATCAAAAGGAAGAATTTTTGACAAGCAAGATTAATTTTCTAACCAAAATGTCGAATTTTTAACGAAATAGTTGCATTGTTAACCGGAAATTATCATTTTTTCATCAAAAATTTAATTTTCTAGCGGATGCTTAAATTCTCATACAAAGAGTTTAATTTGTTACCAAATCATTGAATTTTCAACTAAAAATATGAATTTTCAACAAAAGGTTAATTTTCAAGCCGAGAGTATAATTTTCTGCCAATTTTTTTGAATTTTTAACCTAAAAAGCCTCAATTTCAACACAACAGTTGAATTTTCAACCCAAAAAAATGTATTTTCAACTAAATTGAAAAATTTACAACAGAAAAATCAATTTTTAAAAAGGCAGTACAACTTTCGACCGAGTAGATGATTTTTTAATCAAAAAGAATGGATTCACAAAAAAACAGGCGAAAGTTCATATTTCAAATAAAACTCATTTTTATTTGAAATATAAAACTGTCGAATTCAATAAAATGGACAAATTTTTAAAAAATAATTGAATTCACAAGCAAAACAGATTAATTTAAAAACAAAACTGTTGCTTTTTAATAAAAAAGGATGAATTTTCAAGCAAAAAGATAAATTTTCGACAAAGAAAGACGAATTTTTAACGAAGTACATGCATTTTCGACTAGAAAATATAGATTTTCAATTGAAAGTATCAATTTTCAACCAAAGAAATTAATTTTTAATTGAAATGATGAATCTTCAACTGAAATTAAAAATACTTAACTGTAATACTTGAATTTTTAATCGAAAAGAATAATTTTTAAACAAGCAGATTGACTTGCAAAGAAAAAGATAATTTTCTGGCGAAAACATCGATTTGTAATGAAACTTGTGGATTTTCAACGAAATAGTTGAATTTTCATTTACAGAAGACTAATTTCTATCCCAATTGTTAAATTTTGAATAAGAAAATATCAATTTTCAACAAAAAATGGAGATTTAAACTTTCAAACGTAGGAATTAATTGTTAACCAAATTGATGAATTTTCAACTAAAATTATGAATCTTCAACTGAAATAGTTGAATTTCACACCAAAAAGATTAATTTTGAACTATAAAGAATAATTTTATACCAAAAAGGTAAATTTTTCACAAAGAACATAGATTTTCAAAAAACTAGTTTAATTTCTAAATAAAGAAATCAACATTAAATACTAAATTACGATGTAATTAGATAAAACTGAGGTAATCTTAAAAATCTTCAACTGTAGAGAAAGTAGAAATCACTTTTCTAAATTGGCAAAAATTATTAAAATAATACAAACTTTAATTTTACTAAGTAAATTCCCGGTGTTTTAATTATATTCAGGGACATTTTCCGGTGTTTTCCAGGCCAATAAAGTTCCCGGTATTTCCCAGTTTCCCGGTCAAGTCACCAACCCAAAAGTGCTACAAAAATGTTTTTATACATATTTTGATAAATCCTTCGCTCAGGTTTAAGATAACAGTAGTGGACATAAGTCCTTTAATGTTAATCAATTTGTCTTTAACTATCTTCAAGTTATCGTGTTCACAACAAAAACATTGTAAACATTGTATTAGGCATTTTTTAATTGACGAACGTTTAACTAAATAAATTAAAATTTTTCTTTCGAAATTGCTACAATCACAGAGCTTCCTCTATGAGGTAGAAAAAGGAAAACGCGAGCATGAATTGTGATAAAAAAATAATAAATAAAAAAAAATGGTGTTGAACATTTTTAGGACATGTGGAATGAGTGGTATGGAATGAGTGGTATGACATGCTATAGTATGGATGAAGTAATTACTTACAGCTAAGTTCTCGCACATGTAGTGAATCAGCAAAACGGTGGCCTCCTTCACTTGAGAGACCTCCCATTCACATCCCTTCACAACCACAAGAGTAGCATGCAACTTTGGCCGTGTGCGAAACATGACTTGAACATTGTACTGTTCCTGAATCTTTACCACGTAAGGCGACGTGGAGTCTGGCATCGCTTGTGACGCACCCATTATCGGCAACTCGAATGAAAAGATCAAGGGAGTTAAATTCTGAAAACAAAAACAAATCAAATTACATCCTATACTATCCTGCATTGCTACATACATTCATTTTTCTATTAATTTCTTTAATTCCTTCAGGGATTTTATTTTAAAATATTTCCCACAAATTCTCCTCTTCTTGGGAGCCGTAAGGATAATTAGAGTATTCTAAAACTTTATGGAGTATCTTTTTTATGGGTTGGTACAGAAATCTAGTTCAAAAATTCCATGATGTTTGCAGTTTTATTTTTGAAAAAATTCCAGGTCTACATTTTATTAAAAATCAGTCAATTAAATTCATTTTCTAAAGATTGAATAATTGATCGATGACTAACTTAACAATAATTTATTATACAATTGTTAAACAATGTAAAAGAAAAGGGCTTTTCAAGAAATTTGGAATTCTAAAGAATTCAAATTAATATTATTAATATAAAATGTTTTAAAGTCTGTGTTATTGTAAACATATTTAAAATAATTTGAAAGATTTCGCAAAGATTCCAAAAGACTTCACAAAGACTTTAATTATTTCATAAAAATTTAAAAAATTGCAAAAGAGTTTGAAGAGATTTTCAATATTTCAAAATATTCTAAAAGATTAAACAAATTTCAAAATATTATAGAAAATGTCAATGATTTCGAAACAATTTGATTTCAAACATATCACAAATATATCAAAAGGTTACAAAATAATTTTAAAATTTAACAAAAATGCACAAAGATTGAAAATTTTTCAAAGTTGTCACAAAGATTTAACAGATAAAAAAAATTAACTTCAAAATTTATCTTAGATATTTCCAAAGATTTCAGCGCTTTCAAGAAGATTTAAAAGATTCCAGAAGACTCCAGTATTAAATTTTTCAATGATTTCATAAAATTTGTTAAAAGATTTTCCAAAGATTTCAAAGATTTCGTTGATTTCACAAATATATCAATTATTTCACAAAGATTTCAAGGATTTCAAAAACTGTAAAAGATTAACAAAATTTCAAAAGTATTACAAAAAGTGTCACTATTTAGAAGATTTTAAATATTTCAAAACATTTCAGAAGATTTAAAATAGTAACAAAACCTTCAGAAATATTATTAAAAATTCAACAATGTCACAAAAATTGGACAGATTTAAATAATTTCACAAATATTTCAAAGATTTCAAAAGATTAAAAAAATTGCAAAAGATTTATAAAAAATCCAAAGATTTCACAACGACTTTAAAGATTTGACAGCGATTTTAAAGATTGCAGAATGATTAAAACATTTCACGAAATTTTTAATATTGCTTTATATTTTAACATATTTTCCAAAGATTACAAAAAACTTTACAAAGATTTCAAAGATTTCAACGACATCACAGAGATTTCAAAAGATTCAAAAGATGTTTAAAATTTCCAAATATTATATAAAGCTTCAAAGGATTCGCAAAAAATAAAGATTTCACAAAGATTTCAAAGCTTTCACAAAAATATGAAAGATTTCAAAATGTATAAAAGACATTAAAGCTTTCAAAAGATTTTGGAAATTTCACAAAGATTTCAATGATATTAGAAATATTAAAATGATTTTACAAATATTCCAGGGATTTCACAAACATTTCAAAGATTTCACGAATTTTAAATATTTCGAAAGATTTAACAACATTTCACAGTGATTTCAAAGATTTAACAAAATTTCACAGTAATTTCAAAGATTTTACAAACATATTTAAAAGATTTCATGAAAGTTTGTCGAAGATTTAAATTATTCCACAAAGATGTCTTCAATATTGTAAAGCTATCAAAAAATTCCAAAGGATTTTAAAGATTTTACCACAAAATTTAAATATTTCGAAAAGGTATTAAAAGACTTCAGAAAGATGTCTCGAAGATTCCAAAGCTTTCAAACTATTTCAAAAGATATCAATGATTCCAAAAAGATTTCCCAAACTTTAAATACTGTGAAAGATTTTAAAAGATTCCACAATGATTTCAAAGATTTCAGAAAAATATTTCAAAGATTTCATGAAGGTGTCTCAAGGATTTCGCTGAATTCATAAAGAGGCCTCAAATATTTCGAAGAATCTCAAAAGATATCTATGATTTCAAAAAGATTTTACAAACTTTAAATACAGGAAAAGATTTCAAAAGAAGTCACCATGATTTTCAAGATTTCAATGCTTTCAAGAGATTTAAAAGTATTTCAGTGATTCCACAAGGATTAAATTTTTTTTAAAATATTTTGAAAGATTTCAAAATATTTCACATGGATGTCTCAAAGATTTCACAAACATATTTGAAAGATTTGACGAAGATATCTAAAGATTTTAATGATCTCAAGAAAGATATCTCAAAGATTACAAAGCTTTCAAAAGATTTCAAATATTTCAAAAAGAATTTACAAAGATTTTACAAACTTTAATAATTACGAAATATTTCGAATTATTTAAAAAAATATAAAGGCTTTACGAATGCCTGTAGACCAGATTTCAAGAGGGATCGAGCCTTCGTCTATATTATTTTTATCAGTAAAAAAATCAATTCTTATTGATTGAGAAATTAAAAATTTGCCGTAAAATGCTAAAATAATGATAAATACTTTGAAATAGTTGTGATTGAAAAAAATCCAGTCACTTTTAACAAATTCCACGATTTTTCTAGAGCTAGTAGAAAAACTGTTTTTACACTAAAACATGTGTTCGCGAAGAAAAACAGATAATTAAACAGATTTTATATTTTTACAGACCTTACCAACTTAAAACCGCAAGAATATTAGATAATGGTTAAATAATAATCATATATATTTTTAATTTTTATTATTTTCAAGACATTTTTTCAGCGCATTTGCGGAATTTATATAAAAGTGATATAATTCTTCTATGTGAACATATTTGACATAGTTTATAATAATTTCTACTAGCCTATAATCATATAGTCTATTTATTCCACATAACCTCATTTTAAATAAATAAATTTGCACTTAAGGTACATTTGGCTTGATAAATTTAATAATGTGTATCATAATAATTTAAGTGACATTAAAGCATTTAGGTTTAGTGAAATTATAGCTGAAAGCGAAATAAGATGACGATTTTAATATGCAACGGAAATACTTGGCAAAAGTCCAAGGAGTGCTTTATTGTTGGATGAACAAAGTTAACTATTTTACGTGTGAAATAGCAAGTCTGAAAAAAATAACTTTGAAAAATGCGCGTACCAAAATGTTCACCCATTCCACTGGAGTGAGAATTTTTTCCTGTCACTAAAACAATAATCGCGATAATTTCTCATCTCTTTCTTAAAAAAAAAAATAAAATCCAAAAACTATAAAACCAAAAAGATGAATTTTTAAGAAAAGAGTTTCGTATTCAAGTAAATAGTTGCATTTTTAGAAAAATTGGGACTTTCAAAATCCAAAAAGCTGAATTTTTAAGCAAAAAGATCCTTTTCAATCAAGAATGATCAATTTTCAACTAAACATTTGAAATTTCAAGCTAGAGACAAATTTTTAACCTAATGGATGTACTTTTAATCTAAAAAGACTAATTTTCGAACCAAAAAGATGAATTTTTAACAAAAGAATTAAATTTTCTGATAAGAGCGATTTTTCAGTTGAAATAAAAAATAAAATTAAAACAAATTGTTGAATTTTTAAGTCAGAAAGCCGATTTTCTGCAAAATAGTTGACTTCTCAACCCCAAAATCTGAATTTTCAATAAAATGGTTAACTTTCAACAAAACAAAATAGTTTAAATAAAAAACAGATGAATTCTACAAAAAATTAATTATTTAACCAAAAAATTAATTATTCAGTCAAAATATTAATATTTAACCAAATAGTATAATTCCCTGTAAAAATAATAGAATTTTCAACTTAAAAATAAAATTTAGAACAAAACAGTTGCATTTTTAAGCCACAAAGACAAATTTTCTATAAAATAGTTTAATTTTAGAGGTAAACTCGAAAGTTTGAGAAAACATTTACGTTTGTACCAGAAAAAATTAATTTATTACCAAAAAAAAGTTTATTATCAACCAAAAAGGATGGATTTTCAACCAAATAATTGAATTTTCAACCAAGAATAAAATAATTTTACAACCAAAAGCCCGCAAATATGAATTTTTAACACAAAAAAAAGAATTCTCTACAAAACAGTTGAATTTTGGACATGAAAATATGAATTCTCAACCAAGAACTTAATTATCAATCAAATAGTTGAATCCTCAGCCAAAACAAATTAATTTTCAAACAGGAAGTTGAATTTTCAATATAAAAATATCAAATTTCTTTCAAAGGAGATGAATTTTGTAGCTAGAAGGATGTATTTTTAACAAAAAAATAAAATATTCAACCAGAAAATAAAAACTTTCAACAGAAATCTTAACTTTCAAACAAAACAAAAAAAGTTTTTAACCGAGAACATTAATTTTCTACGAAAAAGATATTTTCAAAAAAAAAAATAAATTTTAAACCAAATAGTTAAATTCTCAGACAAGAAATGTAAAATTTCAACAAAAAAATAAAACAGTCCAATTTTTAGTTAAAAAATTAATTTTTAAGAACAAAAAGAGAATTTTAAAGAATGGATGTATGTTTTTAACCAATTTTAACCAATGAGATAAATCTTCAACTATTTAAATGAATCATTAATATAGCAGTTTATTTTTTAATAAGGTATAATAATTACAGTTTCCAATCATAAACATGAATTTTCAACGAAAAACCTGAAAGTTGATACTTACAAATTTTCAATTAAAATAGATTTTTCGGTCAAAAAAGAAAAAAAAATGTCACCCAAATTGTGGAATTTTCCAGCCAAAAAGGCGATTTTTTTAAACTGGTGAATTCCCAACAAAGAAGTTCATTTTCAACAAAATAGTTACATTTTCAAATAAAGAGATAAATCTGAAAAAAATTATTTTCTTTACAAGTAGTTCAACTTTCAACCAAGTAGTTCAATTGTCAATAAAACAATATGACTTTTTAACTAAGCCCTTGAATATGCAACAAAATAATTCAATTTTCAACCTTAAGAGATGAATTCTGAATTAAAAATATAAATGTAAACTTTTCAATAAAAATATAAATAACCCTTAGCCAAAAAATAACTTCTGTACTAAAAGATACATTTTTAATCGAAAAAGACAAATTCTTTATCCAAAAATTCGAATTGTCAAACAAAAAATATGAATTTTCAACAAAATAATTCAATTCTGAACCAAAAATATACTAGTAGACTTATCGATGACAAAGAATTCAGTTTTAACGACAAAAGATTACTTTTTTTAAAACCAAAAATAGATGAATTCCAAATCCCAAAAGACGAATTTTCTTTCCAAAACGACGAATGTTCAACAAAACAAATTTACCACAAAAAATAAAGTTTCAACAAAAAAATTGAATTTTCAACAAAATCGTAGAATTTTAAACCCAAAGGGATGAATTTCAACCCCAAAAGTACGAATTTTTGATCTAAAAAGATGAAAATTCAGCAAAACTATTAAATTTTTTACAAAAAAAAATTCAATTTCAAGAAAATATAATTTTTAACAAAAATAGATGAATTCTAAATCTAAAATATAATAGTACACACTTCAATTAAAAGAACTATTTTTAAACCAAAAATATTTGTATTTTCTTATTGAGTTCTATTAATTCAGTTCGCATTGAAATGCAAATTAAGCGATTAAAGTGAAACAAAACGAAGTTTCTTGAAAACAGTGGGGGAAAAAGTGGAATTCTTAATAAAAGAAGAAAAGAGGGGAATGGAGAAGACAGTATGAAGTAAAATCCAAGAAGTGGATACACGAAGAGTCTAAAATATAAATAAATAATGAGTATGATAAAAAAAAATTACCCTGACTCGTGCGCGAGCCCGCTCAACGCCGTCCATTTCACCAGCAATGGAGACTTGATTGCTCTTCTCCTGATGATTGCTGCGGTTGCTGTCCGGAAAATGAATATGGCAACCTGTTTCCTCCATTACGCGCTTTATCGTTAAGCCTCCCTTGCCAATAATATGTGAATGGTCCGTGTAGCTAACGTCGAGCTTCATGGTAACTCTGTTGCTTTGCTAAACACAATAAAAATAAAAACAAAAATAAAGTAGTCAAAAAAGGTCAAAAAAGTACAAAAAAGGTTTCCGTAGCCTATTAGCCTATTAATATCAAACCTTCCCCTCCTATACTTTCCCACCCCTACCCACTACATTCTCCTCAATTTATCCATCGTGTCCCCTCTCTTCTCCAACACTTCCGATCATTCCCCCCCCCCCCCTTCTCAATCCCTGCTTTCACTATATTTCTCCCATCATCACTTTGCCAACCCTCACTTTGCCAACTCTCACTTCACCTACTTCTCCACCACTAATTTCTCATCACTCCTCCTGCTTCACCAACTCTTATTTCCCCGCACTTCCTCTACTTCTCCACCTAATTTTTATCTCACTTCCCTTACTTTCACTCACATCACTTCGCCGTTCCTCACTTTACCTACTTCCCAACAACTTACTTTACCTACTTGCCCCCCTCTGACTTCCTCTTAATTCCTCTCCTGGAAAAATGGTACGACAGACTAAGCCACAGTGGCAAAAAATTACTTTTTTGGTTCCAAATAACGTAAAGCCAATAAATATTGACAGATTTGGACGAAAAAAATTGTATAAATAAACAAATATGACGAAGAAATGGCCATTTTTCTATTTGATTTGCCTGATGCTCGTCCATACCAGGAAAATGGTTGAAATCGCCTAAGTTTTATCGAGTAGCAGTAGTCAAAGATTTTCAAAGATTAGGTATTTTCATTTCAACCATCAGCTATCTTCACTTCGTTGAAAGCTGAGGGCAAAGCAATGGAACAAATCCATGGAACAAAAATTGATTTCTGTAATATTTTCGCAATAAATAATAATTACTATCGTTTTATTATGTCATTAAATAGTTCTTAAAAAATAAAAACTATTTTTCAAATAAACTTATACAGAAAAAATGAGTTTTACAAAGATATTAGAAAAATAGGAAAAAAATGGATTAAACCCCATGCATTTGGTCCATTGATTTCCACTCAGCAATCAAAGAAGTGAAGTTAACTGGTAATTAAAGTGAGAATAGCTAATTATATAAAAACGAAACAAAAAACGTATAAACAAATTATTTGTTGAAAGAATGTTTTCTTTTATTTTATATAATGTTACTTTTTCAAGTTACATTTCAAGAAATTTGGATAATCACATTATAATGATAAAAAAATTTCTTTTTGAGATTATTATTGTCAATATTGTAAACAAATTTATTTAACAAATGCATTATTCAGGCATTTTTCGACAGAAAAATTTCTTTTTTTATAGATCAATTTTTTTTATTAGCAACTTTATGATAATTTTAGAAAAATTCATAAGTTGTCGATTATTATTATGATTTTTTAAAAGAAATTTAATAAAAAAAAATAAGAACGTTGCTAAATTTATTATGAAAATAACAATTAAAAAGGCTGAAATAAAAAAAAAGAATTTTCCCCGTTGACAGATGCCCCAATAATGCATTTTTTATTAAAATTGATTACAATGATTAACATTTATTAAAAAAATTATTATTTTTTCTGAACTTATCACGAAGTTCCTAATTAAAAAGGTTGGCATCGAAAAAAAAGAATTTTTCTGTTCTCAAATGCCTGATTAATGCATTATTATTTAAGCCAATATTATTATGATAAAAAATGCGAAATAAAATTTAGTTTTCACTAGAAAATATTTTGTTCGCTTCTGGATTCCTACTCTATTTCCATACCATTTATCATGCGACTGCTTGGATTTATGATCGAACGCAAAAATAAATGTCTGTATTACGACCGTAAAAGGATAAAAAATAAGGCCTTGTTCTTAGCCCAACATAAAATCTAAGTATTTCCCGATAATTTACAAAGCGCAGTATTTTCAAATTCTCTTTAGCTAAAAAGTAACTCGTAAAAAATTGAAGCTCTTATCACGAAAAAGAGCTTTGCGTATTATAAGCTACATTTTTTTATCTGGAACTAGCATAATGTTGAAGGAAAAAAAGTTTAGTTTTACATAAAAATTAGACTTTCAAGTCTATGCGCTTTTAAATTTCTGATAACAATTCATCAATTCCATTAACTTAGATTATTCAGGCCTCGAATCGACTAGAAGGCTTAAGAAAATTTGCAATCATTGCTTAAAATTACAAAAAAAGTCGCATGGAACTTTGAAAAAAGTCTTAACAAATTTTAAAAGATTATGAAAAATAGCAGCCTTAGACACTGAATGACTGAAATAATAACTTACTTTTTTAGGAATATAGAGTACATAATTGTTAATAATTTTCCAATATTCGTTGCATACTCAAAATAAATTTTAATTTTTGAACAATTCTTTACGTATACTTATTCATCTTGAAGGATTCCGAATCTGGATTTAAAATATTTATTTTTGAACTGTTAAACTTGCCATTTACATTATTTGAAAATTAAAGAAGTTTATAATTTATATTAATTTTTAAATTCAGGAATATTAATTTAAAAAAAAAACAAAATCTTTTTTTTTCTTGAGAAGTAATCTCATTCTGGTTCAGGATTTAAGAAATTGTTAGAAAATTTAACAATTTGGTTCAAAATTAACATTTTTGTTAAAAATTGATATTATTGGCTTAAATTCAACTATTTGACCACAGATTGAAAAATTTAAAAAATTGAACTGTTTTTTTTTTAAATCATTAATTTGTTTAACTAACTATGTAAATATTCAATTTTTTATTGAAATATGAAATTTTTAGTTGAAAATTCATGTATTTTCTTTTAATCCTGCAAAAATATCGTTGGGCTTAAATTTAAATGTTTTGTTAAAAATTAAACTATTTTTTAGAAGTTTAACTTTTTGGTAGAAAATGTAGCTACTCGATTAAAATTAATTAACTTTGTTCAAAATTGACCTCTTTTAAAATTCACCTCTAGGTTGTAAATTTTACTTTTTTGTTGAAAATTAAATCTTTTTGGTTACGAAATTAATTTTTTTATCTGAAAATTTCAATTTTTCATTTTTTGTTAGAAATTGACCCACTCTTTCATCTAAATTTTAAAAATAAAAAATTTCCTCCCTTCCAACACGATAAAAATCTTGAAAACAAGAAAATTTCCCTCTTTTAGTTTAGAAAACTTAAAAAAATAGACAATGTTTCTATTCGCACTGAGAAAAAATTAAAACAAAAATTTCCACAAAAAGTCGTAACAAATTTTAAAAGATTATGAAAAACAGCAGTATTAGGTACTGAATGACTGAAAAAATAACGTAATTTTTTTTTTGGGAACAATTCTTTACAGATACTTATTCATCTTGAAGTATTCCGAATTTGGATTTAAAATATTTATTTTTGAACTGTTAAACTTGCCATTTGGATTATTTACAAATTAGAGAAGTTTATAATTTACATTAATTTTTGAATTCAGGAATATTAATTAAAAGAAAACAAAATCGTTTTTTTTTATTGAAAAGTAATCTCATTATGGTTCAGGATTTAAAAAATTGTTAGAAAATTTAACAATTCGGTTCAAAATTAACATTTTTGATAAAAACTGATATTATTGGCTTAAATTTAAGTACAATAGATTGAGCAATTTTAAAAATTGAACTGTTTTGTTTAAAATAATTAATAGTTTTAACTAAAATTTGAACTTTTTAGTTGAAAATTCATGTATTTTTTTTAAATTGTACAAAAATATCGTTAAATTTAAAAATAATTTAAATTTAAACATAAATTTAAATATTTGGTTAAAAATTAAACTACTTTTATGGAAATTTAACTTTTTGGTTGAAAATGTACCTATTCGGTTAAAATTAATTAACTTTGTTCAAAATTGATCTCTTTTAAGATTCGCGATCAAAATCTTGAAAACAACCAAATTTTCCTCTTTTAGTTTAGAAAACTTAAAAAAATAGAAAATGTTTCTATTCCCACTGAAAAAAATTGTTTAAAAATTTTCTTTCCTTACAAATCAATATGAATACTAAAAATGAAAAATGTTCTTCAATATAAAAAAACGAATAAATAACCAAAATTTTATTCTTTATAACTCTATAAAAATTTAAAAAATACAAAAATGTTCCTCTTCAAAATGAAAAAAAAAATCAAACAAAATTGTCCTCCCTTCCAACGCAATGAAAAGTTTATAAATAAAAAAAAGACTCCTCCAACTCAAAAAAAGATTGAATATAAAAAGTTTCCACCTTTAAGTTAATAGAAATGCTAAAAAGGAAGAATTTTCTCTTGCAATTAGAAAAAGGAACTAAATAATCTTGTATCCCTTTCAACTCAATAAAAGTCTAAAAATAAAAAATAACTGTTTTCAGTGGAAAATGTATCCTTTACGATTAAAAAATTAATCTTTTTGGTTAAAAATTTACTCTTGTTTGTCGAAAATTTAATATAAAATCCGACTTGCAATCTCGGGCCCCCAATCAGTAACTTGAGAGACCAATATTTGAAATACCTAATCGAACCTGATGAAAATCGACCTTATGCTACAGAGACCTGAATAGTAAAATTATGAACCTTGTAAAAATTATGTAATTTTGTTTACATTTGAATAAATTGATTGGAGAAAATTTAAATTTGTTTGCGAGATCGCTGTCGAGATGTTTTGCAACGTTATCGCTCATTTATTCAGAGATTGCGCTGTCAATAGCTTCGAGATAGTAAGTTTATTCCAGACTATGATTTTCTATAGCAATAAAATCTTATAGGTTTCAATTAAAATTAACGAATGCTGCATTATTTTTCTCAATCTTTCGAGTTCTTTTCGTCTGATCTTTATGTAATGTTTTCCCAAATCTTCGTTCCACAATTTAATTCAGTTGACCTTTGAAAGCAAATAAATTTTGTGTTTTGAAGGAAACCGAAACCGCAAACAGATCTGCTATAACTAGACACAACACGTTTCAAATAGTCGAGTTAATCTTGATATAGCTTTGTAGTTTCTCGCCCAAAATATAAAACTACCGATTTTAAATATTATTGAGTTAGAAGGATGATGATTTTTTATTTCATTTTTTATCAATTGGAATAGAAACATTTTTTTTAGGTTTCTTTAAACTGGAGGAGGGACTAATAATGTCTACTTATAATTTATTTACAATAACTCTTTTCTAAGATACTTTGCAAATTCCCAAAAATGATTTATTGGACTTCGCATTTCTGTGGAAAATTTCAAAAATAAACATTGAAAAAAAAAAAGAAAAAATTTATGACACTATTTTTTTAAATTCGGAACACTTTACATTTTTATTATATCTAAAATAACATCTGTCATTTCTTATAAAAGAAAATAATTTTTTATCAAAAAAGTTTAAGAATTACGAAAATTAATTATTTTAACTATAGTTTTATAGCGATTTGTTTAAACAATGTTTTTAAACAAAATTGTTTTAACGATTTTATTCATAAGAAAATTTACCTTAAAAACGGGAAAATGTAGAGCTGTCGAGAATATTTTGCCAGAGAAAATAAGTCATTATTGATTAAAATTCAACCATTTTTCGAAAATTGATAAGAAGCGATGGTGAGAAAATATTTATTTTTAAAAGAACATTGTTGAAATAATGTTTTTATAAGTTTATGCACTTTTTTATTTCAAATATTTTTTTTATTTGGACCACATTAAATAATTTTAAATAATATATTTTAATTCCTAAAATCATAAAAAACTATTTTATTAAGAAATCTTGTTTTTGGCACGACAGCTGCCTTAACTGCTTTAAGCTTGATATTTTTTACTTTTTAAATGTTTAATCGTTAAAATTTCAGTGCTTTAAATTTCAACTTCGAATGTTAAGTTTCAATTGTGCTATTTAAAAAAATGTTATTGTAATCGAAAATCTTGCATTATTATGTATAGGTAACAAATTAACAATTGTTAATTTGAAATGACTTGAAATTAAAATAATACCACATAAAAGATTTTATGTATGTAGAAAAGTTTGAATTTCAAAATTATATGTTTAAAAGAAACTAATTTTGTATTTTTAACATTTTTTTTTTTGAAACGAGGAAATTTTGGTTTTCCTTTTTTTTTTAATTGGAAGAGGGCAATTTTATCGTTTAAAAATTTGTATAAAGTTGGAAGGGAGAATTTTTTTTTTTTTTTTTTCTGAATTTAGAGAGGCAATTTTTTTTATCATTTTTATTAATTTAAAGGGAGGAATTTTTTATTTTTAATCATTTTTCTGAATTGAAAGAGGGACATTTTTTTGTTTTTAAGACTTTTATCGATTGAACCTTTTATCATTGGATTTTTGAACATTTTTATTGAGTTGGAAGAGAAGAAATTTTTGTCATAATTGTTTTCCGAATTGGAAGAATTCAATTTATTAATTTTAAAATTTTTTAATAAGTTTGGAACATTTACAAGGATTATTAACTATTCAAACAATTTTTATAAAAAATTCAAAGTTTGGCCATTTAAAAAAAAATAGACTTAATTTTTGGTACAATAATCTAAGAATATCTTTCCGATGACCGTTTTCTATGCTTCTTCTCAAATTCTAAAAAAAGATTAATTATTTAAACAATTTTTATTACAAAGTTCAGAGTTGGGCTATATTCCAACAAATAGGCAATAAGGGATCGTTCACATATTACGTACGGATGTTTTCTTTTGTTTATATCGTTGTGTCATTTTTTATTTAATGGCAACTTTATTCTCATCTTTATTTAAACAAAAGAAAACAGCCTTACGTAATATATGAACGATCCCTGAGACTTTGCATGATGCTTTGCGAATTCCCGAAGGTTATTAAATATTTAGACAATTTTTATAAATATATTCATAGTTTGGCTACTTTTCAAACGAATAAACTCAATTTGTTCGCGAAATCAACAAATAATGTATTTACAATAACTCTTGTCTACGATACTTTGAAAATTTCCAAGAATGATTCATTATTTGAACTATTTCCATAACAAAATTCAGAGTTTTAATATTTTTTAGCAAACAGGCTTAATTTGTTTACGCACGCAAATAACTCTTTTCTACGATACTTCAGAAATTCCCAAGAATTATTCATTATTTCAACAACTTCCGCAACAAAATTCACTGTTTGGCTTTTTTTTCATCAAATCGGCTTAATTTGTTTACGCAAGCAAATTAAAATGTTTTTCCCGATGACTCTTTTCTATGATGCTTTGCAAATTCCGAAGAATGATTAATTATTTTAAAATTTTTAATTAATATATTCATAATTCAATATTTACAATAACTCTTTCCTACGATACTTTGGAAATTCCCAAGAATGATTCAGTATTTGAACAATTTCCATAACAAAATTCAGAGTTTGGCTTTTTTTCATCGAATAGAATAAATTTGTTTACGCACGCAAATGAAAATGTGTTTCTCGATGATTCTTTTCTCTGATGCTTTGCAAATTCAGAAAAATTATTAATTATTTAAACAATTTTCATAAATATATTTATAACTCGGCCATTTTTAATCGAATGAGCTCCATTCGTTCGCGACATCAATAAATAATGCATTTACAATAACTATTTTCTACGATACTTTGGAAATTTTCAAGAATGAATAATTATTTAAACAATTTTTGCACAAAAATTCAGAGTTTGGCTATTTTTCATCAAAAAAGCTCAATTTGTTTACGCAAGCAAATTAAAATGTTTTTTCCGATGATCCTTATCTCTGATCCTTTGCAAATTTCGAAGAATGTTTTCGAAGAATTATTTAAAAAAATTTCGCAACAAAATTCAGAGTTTGGCTTTTTTCATCAAATGGGCACAATTTGTTTACGCAAGCAAATTAAAATGTTTTTTCCGATGATCCTTATCTCTGATCCTTTGCAAATTTCGAAGAATGTTTTCGAAGAATTATTTAAAAAAATTTCGCAACAAAATTCAGAGTTTGGCTTTTTTCATCAAATGGGCACAATTTGTTTACGCATGCAAATTAAAATGTTTTTCCCGATGATCCTTTTCACTGATCCTTTGCAAATTTTAAAGAATGTTTTCGAAGAATGTTCTCGAAGAATTATTTTAAAAAATTTCGCAACAAAATTCAGAGTTTGGCTATTTTTCATCAAAAAGGCTCAATTTGTTTACGCAAGCCAATTAAAATGTTTTTCCCGATGATTCTTTTCTATGATGCTTTGCAAATTCCGAATAATGATTAATTATTTAAACAATTTTCAAAAATATATTCATAATTCGGCCATTTTTAAACGAATAAGCTTCATTTGTTCGCGACATAAATAAATAATGTATTTACAAAAACTATTTTCTACGATACATTGGAATCTCCCAAGAATGATTAATTATTTAAACAATTTACGCAACAAAATTCAGAGTTTGTCTTTTTTTAGTAAATAAGCTCAATTTGTTTACGGAATACTAGGAAAGTTGTTTAAAACTCCATGACATTTTTTTTAATCCCTTGAAATCATTCAAATCCTTGATAACTCTTTAAAAAAATTCAATCACCTCAAAATGCCTTGGAATTTTTTAAAATACCATAAAATATTTCGAATTCTTTGCCATATTTTAAAATCCCTGTCACGATTTATTAAACTTTCAAAAATTCCTTGGCGATAAAAACAAAACCATAAAATCTTTAAAATACTTTAAAACCCCTTGAAATAATTGAAATCTGTAAAAAATTTCTTGCATACATTTAAATACCCTAAAATAATTTGAATGCTTTAAAATATTTAGAAATACTTTAAAATCCTTTGGAACTTTTGAAACACAGTAAAAATTCCTTGGATTTTTTTTGATACCTCAAAATCTTTAAATGTCATTGAAATATTTTTAAATGATTGAAAACAATTGGAAAATTCTTGACATTTTTTTTAAATATCCCTAAATATATTAAATCTATTCCACCAGTTTCCTGGTCCAGCCCGAGTACACAGAAAAATAAAAAATTAATTACCCGCGTGTCCAAAATTTGCATGATTTTTTCCTTGGCAGCCCTCACATCATCGAGTCGTCCAGCGACTTTTATGTGGGGATCTGTAACAAAACATAAAAATTATAAGTTAATTGTTGATAAAGAGCAAAATAGACGAGACCCAACTTTTTCTTACTTTTACCTACTTTCATTTTTCCCTCCTTCATGCACTACAGACTTTTGCGTCCCAATTTTACAAATTATAAATGCATCGCATTTTTCAGTACAATTACTGGCTAATTGAATTTAATATAATTCTAATCTGATATTATTATTAATGGGCAACTAATAGCTGTTTTTAATTAATCGCGAAATAACTCTCACAAAAAAAATTATCAGAAGAATATAAATCATTCGGTATAATAATCACGGCTATAAAAAGAAAATTAAACGTTTTGTGCAACTAGATGACAGGAGCAAGGAACGTTAATAATAAGAAAATTCTTATCCATTCAAAAGAATTTTTAAGAATTATATGAAATTTATCAGAATTCCAGGTGAATTCTAGCAAATTCAGGATAAATTCCAAAAATAAAAAATAAATGAATCACATAATATTCGAGTGAATTTTGAGGAATTCAAGTGAATTCCAGAGTCTTTAATGACATTCATTAGAATTTAAAAGAAATGTATGTATTTTTTATTTTTTTTCGAACTGAGTAAAAGAGTAGTACATAGAATTCAGGGAAAATTGAAAAAAAAGTTATGTAAAATCAAACAAATAAAAGAAACCAAGGATTTAAATAAAATTTCACTGAATTTAGAGACGTTTAAGAGAAATGAGAAGAATTTGATAAAAGTTCTAAAAAATTTAAGGTGAGTTAAACAAAAATTCTAGTTAATTATAAATAATTTGAAAATATTTAAAAAGTTAATTGAATTCATTAAATTTTGAATTTATTGAGAATAATTCAAGGGGATCTACAAGAATTTCATGAAATTTCTAAGAACTTACGGAGTTAGGTAAAGTTAAAAAATAACAGAATTCCGAATAATTCAAATTTCTTTATGATTTCAGGATGAATAGATTAATCAGGGTTAATTCAAAATTAATTAAAATTAATTGCAAAAACTGAAAAAAATTTAAAACTTTAAAAATCAAAACTACAACATAATTTAAAAGAATTTTAAAAAATTCAAAAAATACCACATAAAAATTTGTGTGAATTTAAATAAATTTAAGAGAAATTAGAAGAATTGGATAAAATTTATACAGATTGAAGGTGAGACATTAAAAAATTGAGGAGGCTAGAAATTTTTTTTAAATTCACAATATTCTACTGATTTCAGTAAAATTTGAGAGAATTCGGAATAGTTCAAGAAAATAAAAAATAATTGGATAACACGCCGAAGAATTCAACTGAGTTCATAAGAACTCAGCTAGAGTTAAAAAACGAAGAGAATTTCAAAAAATGAAAAAATAAATCAAGAATTTAAATTTCAGTAAAATTTGAGTGCATTTTGAAGAATTCATGGGAAATCAAGACACTTAATAAAATTCATAAGAATTTAAAAGAATGTAATTGAACAAAATTTAAAAAAAATTCGATTGAATTAAATAAAATAAAGTTTCGGTTGATTTCATTCTGTTTGAAAGGAATTGATAAAAATTCAAAGGAATTCAATAGAATTGGCCAAATGCCAAATAATTTAAAGTGAGTTTGAAGAACTTCAAGGTGATTCTAAAAAAATTATTTTAATAATCCACTAAATTGAGTAAAGTATTGTAAAATTAAAAAAAAGAAGAAATTTTCGATTGATTTCAGTTAAATTGCTGAGAATTTTCAATAATTTAAATAAATTTAAGACAGTTCGAGAAATTTCATACGAAATCCAGATAAATTAAAAACAGTTCACGTAAATAGAAAAAAAAATGTAAAAAAGTGTCTATATCCCCGCTGGGATCTGAACCAAGGACCTCAGAACGGAAATCTGAAGGTCCTGGGTTCAGATCCCAGTGGAGATAGAGACATTCTTTCACAATCTTAAGATTTATCAATATTTTAATAATATTGATATAGACCGGTAGACAAACAAAATTAACATCTAAAATTAATAATTAAATATTCCCTGGTCAATAAACCTAAGATCAACAATTAAAATATGAATTAATGTAAAAAAGACCCACTGAATTCAGATAAATGGGAGTGAATAGAATTAGCGAAACAATGTAATAAAATCTATAAGTACTAGAGGAAATTAAAACAAAATCAGTGATTCAAAAGGATTCAAAGGAATTCAAAGAAATTCAATAAAATTCTTCAATCTTTGGGTTTCTGTGTTATAATTTAAGGAAAAAATTTTTATAGTGACTAAAATAGTGGACTTTCAGGGAAATCCAAAGATTTTAGAGTAAATTAAAATTAATTCAAAGAAATTTAAAAAAATTGAATTAAATTAAGAAATTATTGGATTCTCAGTGTTAATTTATTGAAAAAGGTGACTGAAGTGATCTTTTTATTTTTAAAATTGACTATAGTGACTAAAACATTGGATTTCAAGCGATTCCAAAAGAATTCAGGGTGAATTCAAAACGATTCGAAGGAATTCAAGGCAATTTATTAAAATTCAGAAATACTTGGGTTGTTTGTGTTATAATTTGTGGAAAAAGTTTTCTTTTTATTTTATAAAGTATCTATAGTGACTAAAACAGTGGCTTTCAAGGGAAGTATAACGAATTCAAAGGGATTTAATACGATTCAATGACATTCATAAATTATTGGTTTGTCTGTGCTAATAATTCAAATGAAAAAAGCGACTAAAAAGATCTTTTCATTTTAAAAAGGAACTAATAGTAACTAGAACAGTGAATTTCAAGGCAATCCACAGAAATTGAGGTAAATTCAAAAGAAATCAAAAGAATTCAAAGGAATTCAAAAGAATTCAAAGAAAAACAATAAATTTCTGCAATCTTTGGGTTTCTGTGTTATAATTTAAGGAAAAAGTTACTATAGTGACTAAAATAGTGGATTTCCAGGGAAATCCAAAGATTTTAGGGTAAATTCAAATTAATTCAAAGCAATTAAAAAAAATTGAATTATATTAAGAAATTATTGGATTCTCTGTGTTAATTTATTGAAAAAGGTGACTGAAGTGATCTTTTAATTTTTAAAAGTGACTATAGTGACTAAAACAGGGGATTTCAAGCGATTACAAAAGAATTCAGGGTGAATTCAAAACGATTCGAAGGGATTCAAGACAATTTATTAAAATTCAGAAATCCTTGGGTTGTTTGAGTTATAATTTGTGGAAAAAGTGAACTTTTTATTTTAAAAAGTATCTTTACTGACTAAAACAGTGGCTTTCAAGGAAAGTCTAAAGAATTCATAGGGATTTAAGATGATTCAATGACATTTATAAATTCTTGGTTTGTCTGTGTTAATAATTCAAATTAAAAAAGTGACTAAGAAGATCTTTTTATTTTAAAAAGTAACTAATAGTAACCAGAACAGTGAATGTCAAGGCAATCCCAAAGAAATTGGGGTGAATTTAAAAGAATTCAAAATTATTATTATTATTATTACACCATTCAGCCGTTTCCCTTTCGGGGTAGGCGTGACTCACTCGGTAGGGAGGGGAGTAGTGTGAGGAAGGGGTTATAAAATTTT
>JAAAKG020201457.1:0-23495 GCA_010014905.2 Druon quercuslanigerum | reverse complement strand
AATAGATTTGACTGATCTATAATTAAAAAAAAAATTTCATCTTGCGTACTTCCAAACTTTGAATAATAAAATAATAATATAAAAATATAAAGAAAATAATAATTAAAGTCCATGAAATTATCCATATATTCCACAATTTTAGGAAATTTGTTAGAACCACATGAAATTTTTTGTAATGCTTACCAATGATTAAGTATCCTAAGCATTCTTAAAACTCTCAGATATTTGTAATCTCATGAAAACCCTTTAGACCCTGGAAAATTTGTTAAAAAAGCTTTCCCTAAAAATTATTGAAATTCTCGGAAATCTTGTAAAGTCCCTTGAAATTTTTGATTAATCCTTAAAAATATTTTCTTTTAAAACTTCTTTTTAATAAGGCCATATCCCCTAAAGTATACACTCCTCGCATAAAATAAGGGAGCAAAAAAAATCCAAATTTTTCGGTAAACTTTGTCGGTCTGTATTTAGGTGAAAAATGGTAAATAGCGCCAAAAAAATTTGGGGATTTTTTTTGCATTTTATTATTCGATCCAAGGGCTTGGAATATTTTTTTGAGCTTAGCTATTGCCTGTTTTCGGACTTTTTTTTGTAGCATTCATTGTAACGTGCATCGCAATGTAACGTCACATCAGTAATGTAATGCTTAATCCTTAGAAAAGCAATAAAAACTCAAGAATGTCCTTAAGTCGAAATCGTCAAAGGTCCTTACGGTCGGTACTTGAAAATGCTTGGTTTCGAGTATTCAGCTGCTCGGAAAACTACGCATGTTCAAAATGCGTTGCAATTCCATTTTTTTTAAATTAAAAAAAAAGTTTTAGAAAATTAAATAAAATTTCTTTTTTTTTAAATAATTGAGTAACCGATGTGAAATTGTGAGAAAAGTCAAGAAAAAATCAATTTTTCCATTTTTAAGAAGATCACACTATATACAGCAATAAAAATCTTGATCCTTTAATTTTTTCTGAAATTTTGATCAATCGGTCTAGAAAAACCGCTAGGTACATTAAGCTTTAAAAATTCCTTCAAACATTAACCTTTTTATCGATATTAGCAAAGATGCAGTTAATTTACCAAAACAAGGGAAATAGTTACTTTTTTAATTTTTACAATTCAATACCTAGTGTAGAAAACATTTTTTTTTCTCAAAAGTCGTGAATGAATCTTGTAGAAAATGTTCTGCAGATTTCGAAAATGCCCTTTAATTCTCTATAAACCCATTGGTTGCTAAAATATCAGTGGTTGAAACAAAAAGATCTTTTTTAATTAAAAATTGGATAGCTCTGCGAAAAATTCACTCAATGGGAAAATGGTTTAGTTCAAAACAAAATTTCAAGCCCAAGGATCAAATAATAAAATTTAAAAAAAAATGCAAAACATTCTTTGCACTATTTTTTAGGTCCACGTGAGAACCGTTGCTCCTAAACTTTTTGGGCAAAAGATCTGGAAACTAAAACTCTAGGGCTTCAAGTTATTTCTTTATTGAACTTGATACAACAATTTTTTTAACTAAATACAACGCGTTAAAATTTACCGAAAAATGTTAAATTTTTTTGCTCCCTTAATTTTTAAGAGAAGTGTATTTTATTAAACAAAGATATGCCATGTTTAGAAATATTTTATATCCATTGAAATCCCATAGAAATCCTTTACAAACCATTATTTTAATTTCTCATATAGGACACGTTGCAATGATTAAAATTAAAAAAAAAATTAATTCATTTAATTTAACATTCCTTAATTTAAAAATGTATATGGATTTTACTTTATTTTTAAGCGCGATAACTTGCAGACAGTTGCAGATAAATTGATGAAAATTTCGATGGCTTTTTTCATCACAAATATCTTGCAATGGACCGAAGATTCTTAAAAAAATAATTACATTTTAGGCACTTTATATTATTTTAAACTTTTGTTTATCGTAGTAAAATTTTTTTCATTAACATATTTAATATACATATACATAATTAAATAGAAATTAAACTCTGCACATTAAAGTATACGCGCCAAGCTTAAAGGAAATATTATTTTTATCAGTTTATTATGAATGATAATAATTTTAATTATAATTTATTAGTTTACATGCAAATTGTCTGCAAAAAATCATCTTTTTATTTTCCCGTGAATGCACCCACGTTGATATTGTTTTATGCAGCTAAGGATTTATTAGGAATGGCACCCATAAATGAGACTTATATAGCAGTAATAGATGGTAGCCTCGGTGGCTAGGCGCTCGGTCTTAATGTTAGAATTCCGCGGTTCGATCGCTGATCTTTGAAATCTTTCCTATATACTTTTACCGTATTTGTAGTAGTTTCGATATGTGTTGTATCGACCGGGCCCCTTCAAACTTGATGCAGCAATATAAACGATTCCTTGGTTCGAAACGAATCGACTGACCTATATTATTAATACATTATATTAAAGTGTAGGAAAGCTATGGTCATTTATATTTTATGAAAAATCCATTTTTATAGTAAAAGTTTTATCATTCTCATAACTTAAAGTTGATGCGGGAATAGAAAAAACTTTTTAATCATAAATTTTCAAATAAAATAATTCTAAAAAACTGATAGAGTCTATAATAATAATTATGTTAATGTCTATTAACTTTAAAATAAGTAACTTCTTTTTGTACTTCAACAATCTCATTAAACTGATTTTTAATAATCATGTGAATTAATCGAAGATATTGAAATAAAATTTTATTATTCTTAGTTGGAATTTCCTGACAACTTTTCTGTAAAAAAAATCATTCTGTATTTTTTTCACTTTACTTTGAAAATTATTTTTGGAAATAAAATTAAATATATATTTCAATTAAATTATTACCGAGATGCACCACGTGGAGGTAACTAATTTATCCAAGAGGAACATTCAATAAACGAAGTATCAAAATATGTAAGCAAATTCACCCTATTTTTGTTACTTTTTAACAATTTATGAAGAAAAATGTATCATAAAAAAGTTTCAAAGTTTTTAATAAGATAGGATAGGATAAAAGAAGAAGCTTTTAACATGTATTTAGCATATTATGATTTTAATATAATTGTAGCATATTTTTAATTCTTGATAAGCTAATATTTAAAATTAATCAACTCATAAATATTCAATGTTCTGAAAGTTGAGTAAAAATAAATCATTGATGAAAAAAAGTTTGGATTTTGTTGTAAAGAAAAACACAAATGTTTTTGTACAAAAAATCAGAAGGATGGGAAGGGGATAGGGTGCGATATGACTTCTTCCTTTCCTTTCCGAGCTACAAAAATTACCATTTCAAATGCAAAATTAAAAATGTTATTCTAAAATAATTTCAAAATCGTGTGTCTCATTTATCATTTGTTGTATTGTTGTTTAACTCTGCATATGTTATGAAATTCTATTTTTAAATGGATCAGAACGAAAACTTTAATTCCCATATTTGTTTTTTTAAATTGTTTAATATAAAATTGGGTGTATCATCAAATTTGCTGTAAATTCGAATCCATCAAATAATAAGTTGGTCTAAAATCGGTTATTTTTATATAATGCTTCTGTGTAGAATCAATCAGTCGTTATTATTACATTATATATTACAAAGCCAGGTGATGCAGAATTTCACGCTTTGAACTTTCTCTTTGACCTGGAAAGGTAAACTCTAAATATAGAAGTATTAATTATTGTACATTGATTTTAGAATTTAATGTGTACCTTTTACGTGAAAATGTGTGAAGGATTCAAATTACTTTTTAGAGGAGAAAACGATTGGAAATTGTTTATTTATCAATAGCTACCGCTTAACGAGGCTTAGTGGGTTAAGTGGGTTGAAGGGGGGCACCGGTTTTTTATCCAGAAAATGCAATATAACCGGAATAAAAATTCTTTGACTTGGTTTCGACTTGAATTTTCCCCAATCAAGACATGCTGAAGTCGAAAATTTCGATGCATTTTTACTCGGCCAAGAATGAAAAATTTAAGGTGTCTCGCTTTACCCCATTTTTTTTAATTCTTTGAAAGATCTTTACAATTCTGATTAATAAGCTTTTATTCAAAGTCAAATTATAGAGAAATCTTTTTATTGAACATTAACGGTATGATTAAAAAGATTAAATTATAATTAACAAAAAAACCTATATTAAAATTTTCGAAGAATAAAATCAGCTGTTGATCGCTGAGATTTAATGATGATTGTAAGTTTCACCTGCAGTTGAAGCTAAACGCACAAAATACAGAACTAGTCTTAAATAAACAGCTACAATCCAAAACAGTTTTTTCTAAAGATCACTTAGTTTTCTCCTTTAAAATTTTCAGCAATTTACAATCATGAAATGGACGTTGAAATTTGACGAAAACAAATCTAAATGTAAATAATTATACAAAAGTAGATGCCATAATTGCTTATTTAACTATATTTTTTTGCTTTTCTCTGTTTTCACTTTCACTTAAATGCAAGTAATAATTTGTATTCAATTTTAAGTAAAAATAGATAATTTTATTCCTTAAAATATCATTCAGAATTATATTTTTTACGCTTTTGTAGAAATTATTTGATTAAGGAATTATTACCATAATTATTGTTACAGTTTTCATTTATTTTAAAAATCAACTAATTTCCTGAATAATATTGAATAAAAACGTAACAAAGAAAATTATAAGGAGTGATTTAAGGAATAAAGTAAGCTGTTCTAAATTAGCTTTTTATTTCTTAAATACGGTCAGGTTTCTGATTGAAAATTCTTTTGAAATATAATTGGGCATTTTTAGCCAATTTAATCAATCATGGACAAGATTGAGTTTGCTTGAGTTTGACTGTACACTATGTTAGGTTCATCGAGTTATCCCTTTAGGTCTGTTTTGTAGGGTCCCAAACACACCCATGAATGAAAAACTGTTTTTTTAGATTTTGGGGCTAATTCTATATTTTTTTTACGTTTTTCTAGTAAAAATGTTGTTCAATACGCGGTGAAAAATACTTAATTAAAATTAAGAAAGATAATTGTCCATACAATTTATTATTATTATTATTTATACCAATATTCTCTTTAAATAATGCTAGCAAGTTGCGTTTTTTCTGAAATTGCGAACGTTTTTTAAAAATGTTGTTAAAATAAATATAATATAAATATTTTATAAAAGTCATGCTAGAAAGTTACGGATTTATCTGAAATTTACAACTGTATTAAAATGATGCTAGAAAGTTGCGTTTTTTCTGAAAACTCTCACTTTTTTGAATGTTTAATTTACAGCTTGGTCACAATCAAATTTAACAAAAATCATTGTTTAAATAATTTATTATTGTTTATGGCTACTTTCTCTCAGAGAAATGCTAAAGTTCTGTTTTGTGTTAAATTTCTAACTTTTTGTCAACTTTTCATATATACCGGGGTAATAAAATTAATCTAAGTTAACAAATATAATTATTAAAACAATTTATTATTGTTGATGACTATCTTCTCTTGTAGTAGTGCTAGAAAGCTTTTGTTTTCTCTCCTGAAATTTTCCTCCTATCTCTTTTAATTTTCACATACAGTGAGGTAAACATTTTTCAAATTTGTCCAACATTGTTGTTTAAATAATTTATTACTGTTTATAAATATCTTTTCTTGGGGTCCTTCACAATATACGTGATACCTTAAGGGGGAAGGAGGTATTTTAAAGTATCAATCTCCGTGTTAATTGCAATGGAAAAAGCATCACCTCCAGGGTGGAAAGTTGCTGTTTTATCACACATATCCAACTTCTTGTTAACTTTTTATTCAGATCATTGTAATGCACCACCCTCTCGCTTTCAGTCCAGCGTCGGGGGTTGCCTTCAAATAACCTTAGACTTATTTCGAGGAGATCGAAAAGTAAACAGTGAGAACCGCCTGACTTGCTTCTAAGTTATAAATATATATATATATATATATATATATATACATATATATAATGTCGCAACCGCTCTCGCCCTGCTCCCCTGAGAAACTGCGGAAGCCAACAGTTCTAGAAAGGCCGAGAACGGGGCGACTGAAAGCGAGAATTTGGTGTGATTATTTAAAATTAATCAAAAATATTCTTTAAACAATTTATTATTATCTTCTTATAGAGTAATTCTGGAAAGATGTGGTTTTATTTGAAATTTCCGACTTCTTGTCAAGGGGGCTTCTATAAACCACGAGGCCCAGTTTTTTTTACTTTTTGACTTCTCTCTGCCCCCATGTGATACACAGTGGCATTCTCGTCGACCCCCTCCCCTCAGAGGGTTCTACTTGGTGGGTGGAAGGCTCCTAATTGACTATTCATGTGTTTTATCAAAAAATGTGTTTATTTTGTTTCCTGAAGAATTAATCTTTCTGGATTAAAAATGTACTATTTAGGTTAAAATTTTTTTTGTAATATTTTTGGAATAATTGTTTTCAGTCAAAATTTTGTTGTTTTCAGGCCGTGCCTTTCTTTTTAACACCTAAATGTAAAATCACGACTTGGTGATCGTGAATTCTCTTTTGTGAAAGCTTTTCCGGCTTTAATGAACACATTCTCATCACGCATCTCGTGGTTCGCACTAGATTTTGTCCGAAAGTACATTTACTTTTGTATCTTGGCCTGGGATTACTTATTCTGACATTGAAAATAAAATAATAATTTTATTTATCATAATTACGTTCATATTTGTTTCTTATTTTCTATTAAATTGTATAGTAGAGCTACCCAGAAAGATGTAGCATTTTCCTATTATTATAACAATTATTATACATTTTATTCTAACTTGTGCAGTTTTTCCAAAAAGTTAGCTGTTTAATTTAAGTTTATTTTTATAACACAACTTAATTTTTTTATTTTTTATACTGTTTTTTATTATGAAAACAAAAACTGCGCTTCCTTTTAAAAACTTATTTTAGACAAATTTGTAGATCTTTTTTGCGTGAGTAACTTTTGAGTATTAATTTGTTTTCATAGCTTGTGTCATTTGTCCAAAAATTTAATACTTTTATTTTTAATTTAATTTTTCACGATTAACGGGAAAACTACCCGTCTTATCAACAAGTGATTTCTAATAAATTTGTATATCTTTTTTGAATGCAAAATTTTTCTGATTCATCTTTGTTCGTGCGTGGTTTTTCCTAAAATTTAATTTTCTTATTTAATTTTTCGGAATTAAAACAAAAACGACGTATACTATCAAATAATCACTAATAAAAAATGTATAGCCCTTTCTTGAGTGAACAACTTTGGCGTTTTTATTTTTTTCGTAGCTTTGCCGTTTTTTGAAAAATTTTATCTTCCTACTTTTAATGCTGTTTTTACAAATAAAGCCAAAAGTTATTGCAACAGATTTATAGATATTTTTTAATAAATAATTTTTGTATATTCAAATTTTTTCGTATATTGTATAGTCTAACCGCTAAATTAAAATTTATAATTTTCATTTTTTTTGTGGAATCAAAATTTGCATGTTCGATTTTTCAAGAAAATTCATAAAGTTGTTCAGAAAATTATTTTCGTCTAATTTTTTAAATTTTGTCAATTGTAAAACTGTGGTCATTCTTTTTTTCTTCAAAAAAAGTGACACAGATAAAATGTTCGTCTCTCTTTGTAATAAAAATAGCCATATATAGAATTTTCAAATCATAAAAAAAGTGGTCACAAAAATTTTAAGAAAGCTCTAATGTTTATCTAAATCTGTCAATTGATTCAAAAGGTATGGTGTTAACAAAATAAATACCTACAGACACACAGACACATTCGCAAAAACCTATTTTTCGGTTTCAGAAGGTCTCAAACGTGGAAATTGGATAAAAACAGGGGGAGGAGGTTTAAGGGGATAATCTTGAATTGAGAATTGGGTTCTTATGTGTGTCGCATCTTATTTATGTTAATACTCTGTAGTCATCGAAGGAATGTCAAGTTATTAGAATACTGTCATGATGGTGTTCGGCCTGGTTTTGACATATCTATTACGCGTTTCCGAATAGAGACGACTTCGAATTGTATGCCGAGCGACGCGACGCGACGGGTAGAGGTCCAATTAATCAGCCGGGGCGTGAAACGAGGGGTTGCTGCAGGGCAGGGATTGTGATGACAGATCCACCGTAACCATCCTATCCGCTGCTCAGGGCATTACATTCACACAACACAGACTGCAGGATCCTCAGCTCGAATCGATTAGCATTCCGATTGGCATCAGTTTCAAGTTTCAATTAAATCGATAGCCAACCCTGGGGTATACAGTATGCGTGCACGACGATCGACGCTTTGAGAGGATTAGTCCTTTACCTTCGGGTAAACCTTCGGCAACCTCGTTCAAACAAATTACAAATTCATCCTACATCCAAAGACCTACTGCGAGTTTGCGGACAGAATGCGTCAGCCCTTGTGGAAATTTCGAAATCCTACGTAAAACGATTCCTCAGAAACGATGTACACGGAGGAAAATGTTTGGTTAATTGTGTTAAGAATTTTAGAAGTATTCACTATTTCACATAGTAAACTTAGCACAAATGGAGCTTAATAGTATTTTGTAATGTTTCACTAAAATAATTTATAATATGAAGTAGAGGGATTTAATATCGTAAAAAACAGCATCATATGCTATGCTACATAGTAGTTTTAATCATAATTAATATTGCAAAATGCACAAAAAAATAGGTACGCTAACTGAGCTGAGAGCTAATTGTACTTGATCACATAGTAAACTTGATCCTTGTCAAGTAGCAGGTATAACTACTGTAGGTACCTGCGTATCCCGTGCAGAGTAGCCTCATGGGCTATGCTACATGGTCAATTCTACTACTTCAAACTGTTTCGTGTGCCCTTGCTAGACACGAGCGAGGAACATAGTAAAAATAGATTTCATACTATGATACATGGTAATTTTAATTGCTTTAAATATGAAGTTTGACAATTTTTGATAGCTCTTCACGCTTTTTTTCAACTTTAACAACATAGACCGATTCCGAGTTTTTAATTTGCCCCACAAATGTAAGTAATATTTATATCTGAACATGTAGGATGAAACCTTCTTATGTTTCTTGAGAATTTATTTTTTATTTTTCTGGATCACTGTAACAGATTCACCCTAAATCGCTTTTTTCTTGTTTCTTGCCATACTGCATCTTTGTGGATGTTATCAGCGTTGGCAATAAAGATAATGCCATTGCATCTCGACTCTCTGGGGAAAAAAAACATTTCGTAAATACAAAATATTGTAGAATAATTTTTTCTAAAACGTCATGTGACTGCAAGTACAAAGTTTGACTTGTACAAAGTACAAGTCAAAGGTTTTTGATTGTTTTAATTACCGTAAGGCTTCAAAGTATAATAACTCGATACAGAAAACTTAGTTTAACCAAACAACATTTTTGCATTCAAAAACAAAATAAACAATATTAACTATCTAGAAATAATTTCCATTAGGTTGAAGTAAGAACAAAAATTGTTTATCATATTTTTTAAGAAATTAATTAGCAAAAGCCAATTTCTTGCGATTTGAAATGATTATTTGTCTGGAATTAAAGGCTTTTATATCAAATATGAGATAAATTAATGCATTATTCCGATTTTTTAAGAATAGCTACTGTTCGACAATTATTTAAGCAATTTTTATGAATAAATGCACATATTTTTTTGTCATAAGAAATAGACTCGATTTTTCCGCAGAATCAACTAAAAATATATTTCCAAATACTCCTTGCTGTCATTTTTAAATAACAATAACTGTTAGTTACTAAAGGGCCATTCACAAAATAAGTGATACATTTTTCAAGAACTTTTGACCCCTCACCCTGTGCGATACTTATTCAATTGGTCTCAACATGGAGAATAATACTTCAACCCCCCCTTCTCCCCCCCCCCCGCTAAACGTATCACGTATTTTGTGAATGATCCCGAAACAATATTTATAAACAGATTCACATTTCCAGAATTATTCTACAAATATGTCTAATTGTTTTAGGAATCTACTAAAAATATATTTTAAGTGACTCCGACCTCTAATTTCGATTAAATTAATAACGAATATTAATTATTGAAGAAATTTTAATGAATAAGTGCACATTTAAAAAAAATCCAAGAACAGCCTTCATTTTCTTAGCTAAATCAACTAAAAATACATTGCCAATGACTCTTTAATTTGATTCTTTGCCAAGGGATAAGTAATGATAAATATTAATTTTCTTTTGCGGAATCAAAAAGAAATATCTTGCAAATTTGTGCTTTTTCATATTTTTCTAATAAAAAAAACTGTTGATTATTTATTTATTTGTTCATAATATTTTATTATTTATTATTCATTTAACATTTTATTGTTAAATAGAAAATTTGTTATATACCCGGAAGCCTTACGGTCTTTAAAAAAATATCAAAATCCATTAAAAATTGTCTTGGTAGACAGATTTTTGTACACAAAAAGTACTTTTGAGCATACTTTGCGTTTTTTCCGAATTCGTGCCCTAGATACTTTCCCACATATTTGTAACGTAGTATATTACAACATTTTCGACGTAGTTTTCTACGTATTTTCGACGTGGCAATTTTCAGTAATGTAGGGTACTAGTGGGGCTCTGACGCGTTTTCGCTATTTTTAATCGGGTTTTGTGTGGGTAAAATTATTCGGGCCCCATTAATCGCACTTTCACAACCTAAATTAAAATTTTTTTAAAGCATACGATATTTTCTATAGAAAATGTATGATTAGACTTAAGTATGATATTACTCTATTACTAGTGATGAGTAAGTTACTTTTTAAAAGTAAATATTTAATGTTACTGTTTCATCACAAAAAGAGTAACGAGCACTTTAAAAAAATCACTAACATCAATTTCAATCACTCTTTTCTAAAATCACTTTTTAGTCACTTTTAAAAGAAAGGTTACTACAGTCACTCTTTAAAAATAAAGTTACTATAGTCATCTTTCAACGATAATGATACTAAAATCATTTTTTAAAGAAGTTTCGTAAAATTTGTAATTCGTTTTCAATTCAATTTAATTTGTATAAATTCCATCGAATCCTTTTCAATCCTTTTAAATTTGATTAAATTCACTTGAGTTTTATTTTATTCGTTGGTTAAAAAAATTTCAATTCTCTTAAATTTTTTTTCAATCCGCCCTTAATTCTGTTCACTTCCATTTTATAAAATTCGATAGAAACTTTTTGAATTCCAAAATTGTGCCCAAACTCGCAGAAAGGTATATGAATGTGATTTGAATTCCCTTGAATGCCTCTCAAGTCACTCCAATTTCACTGAAATCAAAGCAATATTTTCGCTGAAACATTTTGAACTTACTTGGCTTCTTCTGAAGTTGATGTCTTTTAAAATCAAGGTCTTTTACAAAATTCGTTTGAATTCCCTTGAAGTCTTTCACATTCACTCTAATTTTACTGAAATCAATGGAATATTTTTATTTTTTGAATTTACTTGATTTTTCATGAATTCCGAAAAATTCTTTTCATTTTCTTTAAACTCCTCCAAATTCACTTGAATTTTATGTATTTTATTGGTTTTCCTATATTTATACAAATTATCCTAAATTCTCAAAAAAATCACCTAGAGTTTGTTCGAATTTTTAACAAATTTTTCTGAATTTAAAAGAACATTAGTCACTTAAGTCACTTTTTCCAGTAAATTCAATAGCAATTGTCGAAATATGAGCCGTCACAACTTAATCATTAAAAATTAAAAAATATTCGCAAAAGCAAAGAAATTTATTGATTGTCATAAGAAAAGACTTGTAAGCTATGTTTCTAAAGATAATAAAAACAAAAAATTTCATTTATTTACCAATTTATTCATTCTTGTAGAAGTTACTTTGTTGCACCTATCTTCAGAAAAAAAGTAAAAAAATACTTCACATTATTATATACTACACAATTTCACTACTTTTCTTTATTATTAAAAAATTTGATACCTTTGCTTCTACAAATTAATGATATATTTTTTAATTTGCGACATGTTTCCGGACTCAAAACTTTAATAAATAATTATTCAAATGTTACAGATTTTAATCTTATATGGGCAGAAGGCCACGTGGCAGGCTGGTAGAATTCAGGCGACAATTAAAATGCAAATATAGTTTAATTTTTAAAAACTGGATAAGGAAATCTCAAAATTAATTACTGAAACTAATATTTGCTCACAAAAAATTCTTAAGCGAAACATTTAAAAAATAGTACATTTATTAAGATTTTTGTCATAACTTTCCTAGATTTAAACATTCAAAGAACATCCCGAGCTTTATTTTTAGAAACATTTTAATTATGTTATTGATACTTTTGTGTAAATAAATTATTAACAAAATTTTTTTATTTTAAGGCCTTGTTGAGAGATAGGAAATTAGGAATAGAAAGTAAAGGGTTTTTCGATATTGCAATGATTTTTTTTTATTAGAAAAAATAAAGGGTTTTATTTGATTTGTCTTGTTTTGCTACATAAATTTTCAAAAATTCTGTTAGCTTGCAATAAATTATGTATAAAAAATAAAAATTTTACTGCAAATAGCAAATAAATCTATGAAAATACGATGAACAACTTAGATAGGTTATTGTATTTAAAATTTTCACACAATTTCTTTAAGTCTGTTTTATAATATAGTGAATGAGAAAATTAAATAATAATTTCTTATCTTATTGTTTTATTATATTAATTATTTATTTTAGTTCAATTGCACGTACGTCGTGAGTATCACGTAGTGCGGGAGACGTGCATCGCATCACTGTTCTCTTGGTAGATGTTCCTTACCTATCCGAATCAAGAAATTATTCACTATACCATGCTAGGGTCCCCAAAAGTTTTTTCTAAACTGTGAATTCTCCAGTAGATCCTAACAGGGCCCTTATCAGTTTTTCTGAACTTGAAATTCTGATAGGTGCCCTGCCAGAACCTAAATTTTAATAGGGAAAGATGGGGAAATATAACGGGTAGAGAAAATTTACCATTATCAAAATTGGCATTACATCGCTCGAATGCAATTCGAAAATCTTATCTCCTCAACATTTTATTCGTTCAGTTGAAAAACTAATTTTGATAAAAACAGAGAGTAAAGTTGAATGGGCTAAAAGTAGAGAAACTACTCTGTAACAATCGGACTCCGGGGTGCAATAAAAGTAATAAGAAAGTACCTTCGTTGAAGAATGTAGAGGGGAATTGCAGTTGTGTTAATTTTAGTTAAGGTTTAAGAAAATATATATTACGTCGTAGATTACTTCAAAACTAGTATAATACTGGGAATTGTTAAGATGAAATTATAAAATAATGTATCATTTTTTTAGGTAACACGCTGAAAATTGAAAATGTCTCATTTTTAAAGGCATTTAATTTGAAATAGCCACCTTAAAATATTTTTAAATTTGAAGCAATTTAATTTTTAATTTCTAGATCTTGCATAGTTTCTTTTTTAAGGAATATATGTTAAAAATGTCTTAATTTTTCATTTCTTAATTTTGAAAAATTCTTGAATTGAAACATTTCACTATTTCACTCTTTTTCAGATTTGATAAATTGAGCAAGCTTTCAATTTGAAGACATTATATGATGCTTTAGTACACAATTATTTATTTTAAATTTTATGAACCTTTAAATCGATTGCGAAGTAATTTTTTTTTTTAAATTTGATACTTAATTACAGGAAAATTTAAAGTTTTACATTCATTTATCACATAAATGTATCAAAATACTTTTTTTGATTTAGAAATTTGATTTAAAAAATATAAAAGTACAGAAAAATCTCATGTTTTTACACTTAAAATTTACCTCAATAGTTTTTTTTTGTCACACTTTTTATACTTTTGGCTTTTTTCAGCTTTGATTCCGAAATATGAGGATTTTCGTGGTGAAATGCAACACTTTGGAGGTTTTTTATATTTTCGCGGATTAATAATTCCTGGGAAGAAAAATAAAAATCCATATTTAGAGTATTTGATGGTTGCCAGTATTTGCATTTGTATTTACGTTCGCCCCGAGTCTTGATTTACTGAAATATTGATTTTCAAAATAGTCCGAGAGTTTGCTATTTTGTGGTTCAGTTAAACGGGGTAACGACTAAGTTGAATTTCGCTAAACATTTAAACATTCAAATTTCTTGCTGTCCAATCACAAAATTAAAATTAAAATTATACTTTACCTCCCTTAATAAAACCTTAAATCAATAACCTTTTGGGCAATTTTGGAAATTAATAGTTAAGTAAAAAAAGGCTCTGGACTTTTCTTCGGCCCAAGCTGAAACTTTTATTTAATCAAGAAGAAATTCTCATACAGGAGAATAAAAATTTTATTTTGAATAAACGACCTAATTTATCACTTGTTTTTAGTTATATGTTAAATAATATATGTCAAATAATAGTTCATGTCTGTTGAATATGTTTCATTCCATTTAATTCAATTTTAAATGGTATGATTTCACTTTTTCTTCATTCTACATGTAATTTATTTTTTTGCACCTTTTAAAGTTTGAAAATCAAATTTCTCGGTCTCGGTCTCATTTAGGAAATTCAATGCTGTGTAAACAATAGCGTAAATGTTAAAAATAAAAGCAAAATAGTGGCATGCAATTATTTAAATATCAAATGGAAGGGCTATGAACTATTTTTTAAATATAGTATACATACATCTATTATGCGAATTGAAAATCCTTCAAAATACTAAAATATTGATAAATTCCTCGGATTATCTAAAAATATCCTAAACTCTTTTAAATCTCGTGAAATATCTTGAAATGTATCAAATTCCTCGTTATCCCACACAAAGAATAAATTTTGTCACCAGGAGAATTTTTTTTCATAAAATCGAATTCTCGCATTTTTCTCACTAACCACAATAGATAAGGGAGTTCAGAGAGTTTAACAAAAAATTTTTTTACTTATTTATGATATCTTGCACCATTTCCGAAAAAAATACAAAAATTCTATTTTCATAAGCAAAAAAATCTCTCGATCTAAAGGATGGTTTAGCCCACATAAAACTTATAAAATATTTTATTTAAATCACTTAAAATTTGTGATAGATATTTTTCATAGCAGAAAAAATGAGGTTTTCCCTCTTCGCAGATTTTGCCCATATGTTTCTACTCCCTTAAACTATTTTTCAAATTTTATATATAAATGAACAGTTAGAATTCTACAATGTCTTTATTAATTTTTCGTATAATTTTTTTGGTAGTTTCATGTTACTTAAATGCCCGCAGTTTTCATACATTTGATTAATTTTCAATGTTGGAAATTGAATTAATAATCTAAATTATTGTCAGTGTCTCTATGCTAATTTAGATTCACAGTAATGGGTATATTTCGAAGAATGAAGAGTGACGCCAAAACAGACTGTTTCTTTGCCTATTTTTAGACTTCGCTAGTGACCTGGTGAAAAAATATAAAAATATGTTGCAGGTATCAAATTAATCCTCATAAAAAACCAAAGTGATAATCGCTTTTCTTTTTTTTAAATTTCACTAAACTACCCCTATTTAGGGGTTGAGATGACCCTAACAAAATTAAAAAATATAAAATACCACTAATTATAAAATCATTTTTAACACCATCCCCTTATCAATCAAGAAAATATTTGATAATACTTTTGTAAGGTTTAATATATAGAAAAAATACAATGAAAAATTATTTTATAATCAGTGGTATTTCCAATTTTTTAATTTTTTAGGTCTTCTAAACCCCTAAATAGAGGTCATTTTTGATATTTTTACATAACGAAAAGCGATGCTCATTTTGATTTTCAATAACGAGTAATTTGATACATGTTACATATTTTTATATTTTTTCACCAGGTAGCTAGGGAGATCCAAAAAATAGGCGCACTTTGCCGTCACTCTTTAAAAGTCAAACGACAAGTGTGTCCTGATTTTGAAAGTGCACACTTGGCTGCTCTGCTACAACTGCAGTTTCCCGAAACAAATATTGAATCACACACTTGTGTTTGCAAGAATTTTTTTTGCACGTTTTACATCTAGATTTGGTTTCCCCTCAAATGTTGCAGTAGAGGATGATATTATCTGAATAAATAAATAAGCTGAATAATCTTAATCTGAATAAATAAATAAGATATTTTATAAGTTTTATGTTGAAATTTTTCTTGGTAATGGTGCAAGATTTCATAAATGAGTAAAAGAACCTTTTGCAGAAATCTCTTAAGGCGATGTGATGAGTGAGTCAGGTAACCAGATTTCTACCTTACCGACACTTTTTTATTTCCTAACTTATTTTCACACGACTTGTCACATCGAGTTGAAAATTTGGGATACTGAATAAGAAGCACTAAGAATGGTGGGTCTGGTCCGAAATTCTTATAATTCTGAAAAAAAATTTTCTTGTAAATAATTTTTTTTTGCTTTTTTCATA
Organism: Druon quercuslanigerum; assembly: GCA_010014905.2. NCBI lineage: Eukaryota > Metazoa > Arthropoda > Insecta > Hymenoptera > Cynipidae > Druon > Druon quercuslanigerum. The sequence goes on along the minus strand of JAAAKG020201457.1, from coordinate 7,202 downwards.
ATTATTAAGATTTAGGACAAGAGGCCACCTTTTTTAGTGCTTTTGATTTATTAACCCAAATTTTCAACTCGATGTGGCGCTTCGTGTGAAAAAAAGTTAGAAAATAAAAAAAGTAGCGGTAAGGTAGGAATCTGGTCACGTGACCCACTCGTCACGTGGCCTTAAATGGGCAAAATATTTTCTTAACAATTTTGCGTATCTATCGTTGTTTGCGATAAAAATGCGAGAATTCGATTTTATGAAAAACGGAAGGGTATTTTCCTCATGATCATGCAAATTAAAAACAAAATTGGCAAAAAATATAAGTTTGGGTTTTTTGAGAAAATCGACTTTCAGTATTTTTTCCTAAAAAACAAAAAACTTCGTCCTCGAGAGATTCTGTAACTTCAACTGTAGAATCTACCTGATTTGAAATGGATTTGCAAATGGTTTGCAAGACCTCTTAAAATTTTGGAAATTCCTTTAAGTATTTTTAAATATTTATTACTTATATGATTTGGCGAGAATTTTGGGAAAATGGTAGCTCTTCTGTTATTTTTTAGACAGTAGCGAAATATTTGCATCGTTTAAAGAAAGTATCAAAAAGTTTTCATAGTGGAGTGAGTCCGAGACCTATCAGCATACAATTTTCAAAACTTCATTTCAAATTCACAAATTTTAATTTCGCTAAATATAATATTGTTAACTTTGAAAAAATAAATAAAAATTTATGATAATTTATAAATTATAGGTTTTTAAATCTTATTATTATTACACCATTAAGCCGTTTTCCTTTCGGGGCAGGCGTAACTGACCCGGTGGGGAAGAGTGTAAAGTGAGGAAGGGATTATAGAATTTTTAGTTTGATCTAGAATTATCGTGTTATTTCTTTAAATAACACGTTCATTCCGCAACACTGCTCCGAACCAGCTTGCTGATCAATCTCTCTAGCAATCACCCCAAAAACAGATCCTCACAAAGTCGTCATGTGAGGTTCCCCACTTGGATCCATTAGTATCCAAGTTCTTTTGTTTCAGGCGTCATTCACTCTACTGACACTCCTCTTATTTACTATTTTCCGCCATAATTTTCTGTCCTGGCATACTTCTCTAGCTTCTTTAACGTCCATGCATTTTTTCATGCAGACTCTCGCGTTTCTATGGCTTCTTTAAGGATTATCTCGTTGCTCACTTTGCACATCAGAGTTTTCCCGCATATTATGCGCAATAATCTAATGTCAATCGCTACCATATAGTACAGCCGGTACAAATATAGAATTATCTTTTTATGAATTATGAATTATGTATTTAGCCTTATTTGATATATTTTTATTTCTGATAAGGGGGCCTGCTCTACCCATAACATTCTTACCTTCGTTTATGCGTCTATCTAACTCCTTATCTATCTTCCCGCGGCTAGTAAATAAGCTACTAAGGTATATCTTAAATTAAAACATTTTTATTCATGTTGTGCAGTTCCAAGTACTCTTTTATAAAAAAAATTAATTAATAGAGGGAGATTTTTGCAATGGTATGTTAAAAAGTATAGGGCCAGATCATAGGAAATGCATGTTGATTATTTTGACCCCGACATTGGATCAAAGTGATATGGAATGATTTTATACAGGTTTCATATTTTTCGTGTGATAAGCTTAACAACAACAAAATTTTAAGCAAATGTTCTACATTTGAAAAAATAAAGAATCATTAACTTTCAACGCACGTATTCTTGGACTACGTAATTATATGGAAACACTTTTTAAGGTTAAAAATAATTTTTTCTAGAACCGTAAAAATGTATAGACCAATTTACGAAATTTTAAATTTTTTCCAAACTTGAGACTCAAAATTTTCTAGAAGTGTGAATCAAAAATAGTTAAATCTATAGAAACTTGTCGAAAAAGAAAAAATTAATTTTCAGAGTTAAACATTCATTTTTTTGGTCGGAAATTAATTTTTTGAACTGAAAATCTTTTTAGTTGAAAATTCATCTCTTACGATAAAAATCTAACTATTTTTGGTTTAAATTAATTTCTTTCGGATTGAAAGGTCCATTAAAAAATATATCTGTTTTCTTAAAAATTCCTCTTACTGGCTTCCAAATTCTATTATTTTGTCAGAAAATTCCCTGTTTTAGCTTGGAATTTAAATAATTTTATGGAAAATTTTTATTTTCTGACAAAAACCCTTTTCGTCTTTTTAGTTAAAAAATTGATGAATTCTGGTAGAAACTTCTTCTTTATTTGTTAAAATTACAAATGGTTGGTTGAAAATGAAGCTTTTTTGGTTCAGAATTTCACTATTTATTTGAAAATTCAACTACTTAGTTAAAAGTTCAACTCCTTTGTTCATTTTTGTATCAAGATTCAACTATTTGTTTGAAAATTGTAATCTTTATTTGGGAGTATTAAGTATTATTATTAAGTATTTATTTAAAATTTATTTATTTTGTTAAAAAATTCACGTTTTCTGCGACATTATCTTTTGGCCCTTGGATGTAGATGTGGATGTAGATCCCAAAGCAGTAAAAAATCTAGATTATGTGGTTAAAATATTACGATCAACAATTATTTCTTTTAGACGTAGTCAAGCGAAACTGAGACTCGTGAGTCTCGTTTCAAGCGTATGAAGTTTTGAAAACTTGAAATACACCCAAATCTCGGCTTAGTTACAGTGTTGGAGGCTGCACTGACCTTGTTACTAAATCGGGGGAATCGAAACGTAAACAGTCAGAGCCGCCTGAACTGTTTCCAATTGGAATTAATGATATTGCGCAATATACTGCGCAATTCAGCCCTTCCGAGGTGACCAGTTCTAGGAATTACTAAACCGCGAGTTACTAAGACGCGGTTCTGGTGTAGTATAGTTCTAAGCGCTCTTCAATTCATAACATAATTGTTATTAAACATACGAAGATTTTTGCAAATGAACACTAAAGATATAGGGTCAGATTGTGTTGAATTTTGCTGAGCGTTTTGGACCCTTGCGATACGAATGCTTATCAGACTAACGGGGTTAGGGGCGACCGGCATTTCAATTCATGCTCCGTGGCGAATTCCTGATAGCCATTCCACTCGTGCACGTTTTCATCTCGACTCTCACCTACGATTACATTTCAAATATTCTGATTATGGGTACCTAGAGGAGATGCTATTCAAGCTTTGTGTTTAATTAAGACGCTGTAAACTGTTCGCTTACGCCTTGTTATTAATGCCCAGTATTTCCAGCGGACCATTCACACGCTAACAATAAGACTTGGATTCATGCGATCATATCAAGCGAAAATTGCCGAAGGAGATGCAATGAATGCTCTTGAATCTTATAATTAATTGCCTTTAACGATCCAACTTTGTTAAGTGCTTGATTTTTAATCTAAAAATCTTAAGACAAAATTCTTATTGGACAACTAGTATTTAGTACCTTCGTTTATTGTTTTCTTTGATAGTTATGGGAGAATTTACAGCCCAAAATGGTTTTAAAACAGGGGTGATGGGAGATTTGCAGAAAAATTAAAGGAATAATAGGAGAATATATTCTTTCAGATACATATGATTGTATAATAAATATACCATATTAAATGAAGTATGACACGAATGTTTGTAACAAAATAGTTCATTTTTCAACCAAAGTGATGATTTATCAACCAAGTTTCGTTTAATTTCTTAACATAAAGATAAATTTTCAACTAAAAAAGTTAATTTTAACCAACAATTAAAAAGTTAAATTTTTTTGTAGTTTAAAAGAATTAAATACAATCAACAAAAGATTAATGAAATAATTAATCAAGTGTAGTTGAATTTTCAACCGCCATAGATTAATCCTTAGGAAAATTAAATAGTTGATATTGCAATCAAAAGAGAGTTTTCCTTTAATTAAAAACCCGTTAGATTCAACCAAATAAGATAAATTTACCACAAAATGGTTGCATTTGTAGTCGAAGAAAATCCTAAAAAAAAATGAATTTTTAAAAAATTAGATAGACCTTTCCCAAGTATAGATACATTTTTACCAATAAAATAATTTTTAGCAAAATACCTGAAATTTCAACTGAACATGATGAACCTTTAACAAAAAATAGAATCGTTTAATATATAGTTAAAACGAATATTTTCGAGTCAAAGAAAATGAATTTTTACCATAAAACTTGGATTTTTTTCACACAAAGATTAATTCTCAACGAAAAATGTTATAGTAGATAATTCAATAAAAAAAGATTTTAATTAAAAATAAAAACAGTTAAATTCAACAAAAAAGATTATTTTTTTATAAACTGTGTACATTTTAAAACAAAGAGATAAAATTTTACCTAAAATAATAAATTTTTAACCTGAAACTGAAATTTTTAACGAAGTAGTTGATTATTGAATCAAATAGTATAATTCTCAAGAAAGAGTTAAATTCTTAACCAATCAGATCATTTTTCAATTAACAGGATTAATTTTTCACAAAAAAATCTGAATTTCCCAAAAGCGGCGGAGCTTTCAATGTTCATGATAAAAACCATTTAAAAAACTGATAAAATCAGGGCTTTTTCATAAAAAAAACTGCTAAAATTATGGATTTTCTATTTATTTTCTTAAATAATGGAAATTTTGAAGAATATTTAAAACAAAAGTTATGGAACTCATAAAAATGAACATTTTATGTAATGCTAATTTTTAGCCGATGATTAACAGTTTTCGGGATATTCGAAGTTGGAGATGAAAAATTACAAATAAACGAGCCTACCCTTGTGACTGATCACAGAAATAATGTGGGTCACATAGATTGCTATTTCCAGCTGCTCATCGGGGGCGGAACTGATCATATAAATAATGTAGGTCTCGTGGGTTCCCCTTTTTAACGCCTCATCGGGGGTCGGTCACGCACCCCTTTAACTAAAACACAAATAGAGTATGTCAAATAGGTTCCCCTTTCCAGTATCTCAGGGAAGGTGGGGGAGAGAAAGGCATTTCTGTCATTGGTCTCAGAAATAGTGTAGACCACATAGGTTCCCCTTTCCAACATTTCATGGGGGGGGGGGGTAAAGGAACCCCTGTTACTGGTCACAAAAATAATATGGGTCCCATATTTCCCTTCCATCTACTTATTTATTATTATTTTTTATTATTTTATGATTTATTCATTTATTATTTATTATTTATATTTCCCTTCCATCTACTTATCGGGGGCGGGAATGATCATAGACATAATGTAGATCACGTATAGGTTCCCCTTTTTAACGTCGGAAACAGACCCCTGTGACTGATCGCAAACAATAGAGTAGGTTGAATAGGTTCTCCTTTCAGTGTCTCAGGGAGGGTGGGGGCATAAAGGCATTCCTGTGATTGGTCATAAAAATAATAGATCACATAGGTTCCCCTTTCCAAGGTTCCTTGGGAGGGCGCTAGCGCAACCCTGTGATAGATAACAGTAATACTTGAAGAAATATGGAATGTTTATGATTTTCCGTCTTCAACTATCATCATGATAGGACCTATAACTTTTTCTTTAAAAGATTTTTTGAAGTTTCCATTAATTATGGAAATAAAAGGAAAAATCATGATTCTATAGGCATAAAATTTGCGCCATAAATAGTTTAAAATAAAGCGGAGGACCGAAGCTTTCGAAACTTTATCCGGAATAAAAGTTGATCCATAGTTGCCACGGTTGACGTTATGTAAAATAAATAAAGAAATAAATATTAAAAGCGATTTGTAAGACTGAGCTTCTGCAAACCCTATAATGATGCACTTTAAATCTAGGGTCTCTTAAAACGTTGAATTTCGTTATATTCTGAGAACACCGACAAAGAGCGGGGAGTCGAGGGTCTACAACATGCAGTGCAGGTTATTGTAATTGTGGTAAGCTCTACGGTTGTTTCGTATGTTTACCGCAATTGCGGTAACCGTTATTGTTCACTTCTCCCCACTGCACATGGTGAATATATTCTAGATTCTAGCATTCAGATGTGTAATGTTACGATCAATACTGAAACGAAATGTTTCATCTATCTTTAAAGAATATATATATAAAGTATTCTTCAAAAAGGATCACAGGGTCAGTATTAAAACTCTAAATATTTTAAAAATCCAACATTATAAGGTTTTTTTAATTTGAGTTTTAAAAACTTTTAAAACAATGATTAATAAATAATAATTTTCCATTGGAAACTTTTTAAATCCAACAATTTTAGATCAGGTACAATTTTGAAAAAGGACAATATTTTAAATGAAATGAAAAGGAATTGAACTTGTATAATTTCGAAATAATAGCGTTTAAGATTTAATAATTTAAATTTTAAAGTGTTTAAAATCGAAAAATTTCATATCAGAAGCTCTCAAAATTAGACAATTTAAAACTAAAATGTGGAAAATTTCACTAAAAACATCTATGATGTAAAAAATCCGCTGAGTAAAAATTTATCTGTACAATTAAGATAGTATGTGAAATCAATGTTTGCCAAATAATTTTTAAAAACAACTAATTTTTTAATTTACTCAATTGAAGAAGTGTATAAACTTTGAGAATGTATCAAGTAAGAAAGAATAAAAATTTAATGAGATTTCTTCTTCTTTATAGCAAGCTTGCGAAGATTTCTGTTTCTTCATTTTGAATGCTATCTCAAAGTTCCTATAATTTGTTGGTGCAAAATTTTTTTCGTCATATATTTTTAGTCAGATTTCACTTCTTTTTCAATAAAAATTTTAATTTCATCAAATACAAAAAGTAGTTTTCTGCAGTGTTCCTCCCCCCTGACCAAACATTCAGGCAAAAATGCAAGTATTTCTAAAAAAGTTGGATGCAGTCGCGGTTTATCAGTGCTTGTGATTATATTCATACAGTGAATATCAGCAAACCTTGGTAAAAGAAAAATTTTCACAGGCCCATACCAAGGGAATTGTCCTTTGAGTCCTTTGAGGGTATATCTACTCATGCTAAATGACTTAAAATAATACTTTAGCACCGAGTGTGACCTTTTTGTCGCCTCTGTTTCACCGGGGTTTTAAAATATAATGGTATGGTACAATAGATTTTTAACGCAATGCTGCGGGATTTCAAAGAAACAGCTTCACAAGACAATAATAATAATAATAATAATAATAATAATAATAATAATAAAAGCCTCGGTGGCTGAGTTGGTTAGACGCTCGGACTTCGCCTCAGCGGTCCGGGGTTCGATCCCTGAGCCGGTACCTCTGGAAATTTTTCTATGTACCTTTACCGAGGTTCTGGTGGTTCGGA
>JAAAKG020201446.1:0-23499 GCA_010014905.2 Druon quercuslanigerum | reverse complement strand
CTGAGACTTTCGGTCGACGTTAATTGAGTCTTTCTCGAATAAAGTCCGCTGTGTTAACATTCGTGATAAGAACTCAAATGTGGATTGGGCAGCTGTTTAGGGCCCTGTATCGCACTAAAATTGTGAATCGTGCTTGTGCATCGAGTTCACTAAACAAACATCCGGTAGGGTTTCGTCGCTGCCCTACAACAACAACGGAGAAACTATCGACAACGCAACTCTTTCTCTCTCGCCTTTTTCTTAAGGAGAAAGTATACGTAAGTTAATTTATGTAACTATTTACCCATTCTATGGGTATCGAGGCATAAAGTGTCAGATTCAATGCAGAATGAATTTATAGACAAATGTTTTACAAAATATGTAATAAGAAGCCAACTTCGAGGCTATTTTTGTCTCCCTGGCGTACTAGAAGCTTAGAGAACAACACTGTGGAATTCTATTTAATTTGTGTAATTTTTTGTACAGCTTATGAATATTGTCTATAATATGAACAGAAAATTACACTCAGAGAAGGTGAAACTTAGTGGGCTTATATAGAATATATTTTTTGCCACATTTGCGCAAGAATATACCATAATAAATGATATTTAAAAAAAAAATGTAGTGCATACATTTTAATGCATTTGCTATTACAGTTTTTCCCAATCTTAACTACTACCGAAAAATATTTCGCTGAATATTAAATAAGAAATTTACTTTCTCAGGGAGACACTATGGCTAAATGTAATATCTAGTTTATGATATTTATGAATTCAGGTACATTTCAATGCTATTTAAATGCAAAAATTTGTCTAATGTAATCCGCATCGTAGCCAGGAAAAAAAAATCCATTGGCTTGCTTTGCATGAGATTTTAAGTCATTTAAATAACTTGGCATTTTGCAGAAAAAAAGGATAAACTTTAAACAAAAATTTGATTTAGGATATATCCATTAAAAATGATACTTATTTTCAATTAACAAGTGAAAATTTTCTAAAAAGAACCAATTTTCAACAAAATATTTGAATCGTTTAATAATTAAATTTTCTACTAAGTATACGATTTTTCTATTTAGATGTTTTATTTTCTTTCAAAATAGACAATTTTTTACATAAAATGAAGAAACTTTAATAAAAAAATTACTTTTTAACAAAACAGTTCAATTCTTGATACATTAGTTGTATTTCCAGTAAACAAAGATGAATTATCCGCTAAAAATGCAATAGATAGTAATTACCATAAAAAATATATATTAATAAATCAAAGAGGTTTAAATTCATTTAGAATACAAGTTTCAAAAAAATTGAAATTTAATTAACAAATAAGATGAAAAGTGGTGAAAAATCTTTCAGAATATCTTTTACTAGTTAATCTTAAGATTTTTGCTAAAAATAAAGAGCAACAACATATAGCTCTAGGGATTGTTAAGCGATACGCTCAGGAAATATGAATAAAATTTTGGTTAGAGAAATGCGCTAAGGTTTATTTGAAGCAACGAAAACTTAATGGCGTCTCTGAATATTGAATATTTAATGTCTTCACAAGAGCATTATTTTAAGTACAGCATATAGAGTCGCAAGTGGAAGAGATCCTCTTCTTAAAATGGTCAGGAAGCATGAAAAAGAGGGCAAAGGAGCTTTTATGTACAAAGCAGCGAAGGATGCTGCTGAAACACTCGAAATTAACTTTAGTATCAGTGTGAGCAAATGCGTCAAATCTTATCTATTTTGAGTACTCACTCCTGCGAGTCCGGATTTAGTGTGTCATTTCCATCTTAACATACCGGCACCACGTTTTGAGCTAAGACATTTTAGGTGATAGCTGCAGGGCGTGCCATGCACATCCCGAGCGTCTAGAACACATACTATATAGTTGTCCCACTCATGCGGGAACGACCCACATCCAAAGGCAAGATGTGGTACTAGGAGTGCTTTACCATTTTCGTTATCGAATTTTCGGCTGACAAAAAACTAGCTGACAAAAACATTATAGCCAAGGAGAAAGATAAGAAAGAGGGGTATTGTAAGGTAGTTGCGACGATTTTACCCGGAATATTCTGTAAAACTAATCGTCCCTATCTTCGGTGTTCTTGGAGGTGCCCAGGTTTCACTGGTTAGTAGCCTGAAAAGCATCTCTGAGTGTGAACAATATGCTAAAACACTTGCGGGGAGAATGCATAAGGCGGTCGTCCTTTGGTCGCTCCGTGTTCTAAAGGTGAACGAGACTTTTGCTAGATCATCGTATTGATTTCTTCACAGACTGTAACCACCTATTTCGCGGTCGTGGACCGTGTTTATGGCTGAAATTTCTCGCGACTTTGCTGGGATCGGGTGCAATTTTTCAGATTAGCACCCGATCCTGGAAAAAATCTGCGGTCGTCCTTAGAAAAAAATTGGAACTATGTATATATCTTTATTAATCCCTCTGTTATCCCCTTTATCTCCATAAAATTTTCTATCTCGCCTCGCACTAATCAGTCAAACAACGTCTTCAAGTCCTCTTCTAAACACTGTCTGTTTCGGGCGTTCTATCTTTTTTTGATCAACTTCTTTCTCTAACCTGTCCGATAAAACAGTCCCATCTACTTTATACAATGTTCACATTCGTGTCACTTCTCTATAAGCTTCAACCTCTTTCGCTTTCCCTTTTTTTATAATGGATACCAATACTTCTACCTTCCATAACTCTGGCCACCCCTCTCCTCTTTCATCATGCAAAATATTTTAACTATAACCTTCCTTGTTGTGTCTTTCTCCTCATCCGTTTCCCTAACGAATTTTTCTCCTTTCCTAACTTTTATCTTTTAACCTCCAGGTCATTCCATGATATATATTTTACATGCCACCATTTCAATAGCCTTCCTTACTCTTTTACTTGGTCTTCTTTATCTATTTACGACATTCCGATTCTCTTCTTCCATTCTAAGCTTTTGCGCCTCGTATTCAAAGCTTTTATTTTCCAGCTCTTTTTTTGGCACCAATATAGTATGCAACGTCTTTTTTCTGCAATACTTTTCTCCACTACTTGTCCCTTTCCTCTAGTTTCGTAATTCCCTTTTCACTTCCTTCTTCTTCTGTTCACATTTATCATTTCGTCCACTTTTATCTTTGCTTCCACTAACTCTTTTTTTTGAGCACTCTAACTTTATTATCCCTCTAATCATTAATTAGATATCTTCGTTTACATTTCCTTGCCATATTTTGATTATTCCTGACCTTTCTGTTCCTAGACACAAGATGTGACAAAAATATTATAAAGTAACATTTGCCGCTTTGAAAACATTAGCTAATTTTATTCAGCTAATTTTTTTAAAATGCTCATATAGAGTTTATTTCCATGTTAAAAAATTATATTGAACAATGAAAAATTAATCCCCCCCCCCAAATAATCATATCAAACAGCGCTGCAAATTTAATTCAGATTACTTTTTGATGAAACGCATAAACATATTTGTCTATATTGTTCAAGGGTAGGCAAAATAGAACAGCATTAAACAAATAAATTCGCACTTTATTTTCAATATGTGATAAAGCTGTCCTGGACCGAGGTACATACATTAATGACACACGCATTTTCACGCAAAAATAGAAGAGGTAAATTTCCAGATGAAAAAATTTATTTTCAGTTCGAAAAAGAGATTATTTAACAAACATGTTAAATTTGCAACCAAGCAGATACATTTTAAACTAAAATAGTGAATCTTCTACCAAAAAATGAATTTAGAAGAAATAATTACAGATTTCGTTTAGCTAGTTTTTATTTTGAACCAAAAAGAGATGAATTTTTAAAGCAAATAGGAATTTTTCACCAATAGAGTTTAATTTTCTCCCAAGAACGATTTGATTAAACAAGAGAGAAAAAGCAGTGCAGCCCAATTGCAGAATTTTCAAAACAAAAAGAAGAATCAAAAACAGAGAATATAAGGAGTATATTTTCAAAAAAACGCATATAATTTCTATCAAAATTACTAAAGAACTTACTAAATATGATTATCAACTCGAAAAAAACTGTTTCTTTGAAAAAGAACAATTTTTTATCAAATAGTTGAAATTTTAAAGAAAAAGTATACATTTTTTACGAAACATCGAAGCAAATAATTTTCAGTCAAAAGCTCTAATGTACATTATTGAACAAGGACTTAAATTGCCAACAAACTAGTTTAATTTTAAACCTAAAGGAGAAAATTTTCAGAAAAAGTTACATAGCTACAACTATAATGTTATATTTGCAACTAGAGTTAAATTTCAAAGGAAAACGATTAATACCAAATATTCAAATACATGAATTAATTTTTTCCTTTTAAAAGTATTTCTTTAAATTTAAGTTTTTAAAGTATTTTTCGAAATTTAAAGATTTTTCATTCCTGACGACGTAGAAAATTTTGTTAGAATGCTTAGTTTTAAAATTTTAATATGCATCTGGTAGGCCATCACTTGGAGGTAACAAAAACTGACATACTAGAAATACTGCTCATAAAAATCCATGAAACATAATTGATTATTAGAATCGGATAATTCTAATGCACAATTTTTGGATAAAAAAGTCCCAGATCTTCATAAAAGCGTTGCATATAAGTTTACTTCAATTTTTTCGTCGGCCTTTACGTATTTGCTTAGGATTATGTACACCTAACGGACCTATTATTGTATAATGTATAGATACATCAAGAGTACATGGAACCTCAATGGCTTCATCAGGAGTCACTGATCCAACCATGTTGGTTATGACGTTTACTTTTGATCGTTCTCCTTCTGGATACATAGGACGTCGTTGAAATAGTGCTCGAAAATATGCCGGATTATTGTTAGGTTTATGCACTAATGCAAGGCCGTCGCCATTTTCTTGTATTAGCATAACTTGGTATCCGGTTGGCTGTGGTTCCCATTTAAACTCACCACTTTTCAAAAATACTTCCTCCTTGGGATTAAAATTGTATACGAAAAGTTTAAGTACCCGAGTCTCATTTAATTTTGGATAAATTTGGTATAAATTGAAATGTGCAACAGGAATGTTGAGTACTGCAGAAAAGGGTAGCGAGCCAGGAGGAGGCGGGTTAGAAGGAGGTAGGCCAGGAGGAGACGGGCCAGGAGGAGACGGGCCAGGAGGAGACGGGTCAGGAGGAGACGGGCCAGGAGGAGGCGTTCCAAGAGGAGGCGAGGGCCTGACATGATGAGATGGCCCGACAGAAGTAGAAGAATGGGCAGCAATAGAATGCATGAGAGGATAACGTGGTAACCTAGCAGCAGAAGACATGCCAGGATGATATCCCATGCCTTGAGAATGCTGCCCGCCAGAAGCATGAATAGAAGGTAAACTATTAAGGTTGGCACCATGAGGAACATTTTGAAATTGTGAACTCGAACCTGGAACAAGAAAGAGAAGATAAAATGTTTTTAACGTACACAATCGAAATGTAAACTGTGTCTAAACGGCGCATTATTGTCGGTTTTGTTAAATTTTATCTCAAACTCCACAAACGCTTAAAATATATGACCTAGAGCTTTATTTTTTCAAGTGGAAGATAATTTCTCAACGAATAAAGCAAATATGTGAAGCAATGCGACAACTATGTTGAAGTTAGCAATTTTTTTAAAAAGAGTTCCTTTATCTAATACCATAAGCAAGTAGATATTATATTTGACGTTCTAAATACGTTTTTTTACAGGTCTTGGAATTTTGATTCCAAATATGGCCTATACCTGATTTTAGATCTAAAGGATTTTGATAAAAAGGCGATTGAATGCTACTTTTAGACGTTGTTTAGGTCGCCGAATCCGAATCCGGGGTTACTTCGACACTGTAATTTCGATTTCATGGAATTATTAATTTTAACCTTAGGATAACCTCCATCTCGACACAATGACGTAAGAATAACCCAGGATTCTGAATTAGTGACCCCCTAATGACCCCCTAATGGCATTTATCATTTTGCTCTTTACTTGACCTTGATGCTGATATGATGGGGTCAAATTGACTCAAAACTAGGATTTAGGGATCTAAAAAATGTATTGTTATGGTGGTTTAGCTCGGGTTCTGATAAAAATTATCGATTTTTCATGAGGTGTATTTCAACTTTTCAGCACTAGTTGAATTTTTAACTGATAAAGATCAGTTTTGATCCAGATCGTCAAATTTCCAACCAAAAAGTTTTGTTGAAAATTCATCCTTTCGGACGAAAATTAATTTTTAAAAGTAATTCAATCTTCAAATTTTGGGAAGCATCTATTTTCTTTTCGAACTAATTTTTCAAATAAAAAAATTTTCAGAATGTGAATCTCAAAAATCTGAAAGTTGTGTCTTTCACCAAAACATGTGAACCTGAGAAAAAATTTTAGAAAAATAATTTTTTTGGAAGCTTAGCAACACACAGCACAAATTTGAGGTTTTCGAAATTCACAATAAAAAAATCATTGGATTCAAAAATTTTCAAAAAATATTGTCTTTTTTTAATTGAAATTATTTATATCAAATTTTAATGTTAATTATTGACAATATAATGCAGTTAGGTTAAACTAGTAAGCTATTTTAAGACATCTTTAAAGTAAGACAATTTTCCCAAGAAAAGAGGACCAAAATTTAGTTCTCTATTTTGAAAAAATATCTCTACGATGGTGAAACATGGTGGAACAAATTCATTTATTATAACCACTTTCAAAACTAATATTCCCAAGCCTTAATAAATAAAAATATTTTTGAAAAATTAGTATTTATTTAATAGGCAGTTTCTGAATTATAATGTATAATAAAATAAGTAAATAAAATGAATATGTAAGATTATTTTCTTTGTTCTTCTTTATCTGGATTTTAATGGCTTTTTTTAATTTTCTTCTATTGTTTTTAAAAATTTTTCAAACTTTGTTCCTCTTTTAGTAAAGTATATCTTTTTATCCAAAATTTGTATTTTTTAGCATAAATTGCAGACGGCAATAAGTGTATTCTGACTCTTCTGGATTGCCTTACAAAATGCTCAGGAGCTCTTCTAATCGTGAAGCTGACGCGATCACAGTAGCTACAGCACTCGCTAAGAATTTCATATCTCGTTCTGAATGTCCCAGATCTATTCAGACTGATTAGAGATCTAATATAATGAGCTAGCTATTTACGTCATTTTGCCAAATATATTTCAAATTCGCCAATTTCTTTATACTGCTTATAAGCCTTAGTCATTAGGCACAATAAAATGCAGCCACCATGTATTTGTGGCATACCTACGTCAGTTCCACCAAGAGACTGATTTTTTTTATGTTTATGTTCTCAGGTGAACTTCAGGAAGTTGTTAACGTACTTCAACAGCAATATAATCAATTGAATCTAATATCGATGTGCTAACGAATTATTTCACTGCTCGTATTCTAATTGCACTAGCGTGAAACACATTGAATTCTAGGTTCTTGTTATTTATGAAACACGAAGTATGTGTTATTCCATGTTTGCATTTAATTTTAAATTATTTACTTCACTGCTGCGACTTTCAATGTTTGGTTGTTGAATATCAGTTTGCATATTTAAGCCCGTATGTAATATCGTTGGTGGTTCTTCTTCTTTGTGTTGCCTCCTTCGAATCATTCAGTTCTTAGTATTCAAAATGACTAAAGAGGAAATTAAAAAACTGATTAACCCACAAATCAAATTAAGCTGTATCATCTCACGGGCTTACGTCAATTTTGAAAAATTAGGTGCATCTTATCTAACACGTGGAGAATGTAAGGCTCGCATGCAGAATCTAGATAAGAAATTGGATCAATTTCAGGAAAAGCATCAAGAGGTACTTTCCTTATATGCAAAGGGGGTTGAGAAGTTGCCGTACTTCTCTAAAGACATTTTTAGTAAAACAGAGGAACTCTATTTAGTCGAGTTGGGTAAATTTTTGGACCAAATGGAGGTCTATGATCGAAGTCCAGCACCTAGGAATAACCAAGCAGACCCTGGTCAACAAGCGAATCACGGCCATGGTCCTGACCTTCCGAAAATCGAACTTCCCAAATTTTCGGGCAATTATTTAGATTGGCCAAATTACCATGATTTATTTAATGCAGTTGTCGTGGCAAACTCGAAAACAACAAATGTTGCCAGATTGCATTATTTAAAAACAAGCCTAGCTGGAGAACCTACTCATCTCCTCAATAACATCCCCACTACTGCTGAGAACTTCACTCGAGTATGGGATTTACTAACAGAAACATACCAAAACACTCGGTTGTCGTTAAGTTCTAAGATTGCCACTTTATGTTCTTTACAGCCGGTGTCTACATGGAACAACAGAAGCCATCAGTGATTTGACGACTTGATCAGCATTCCCGCCCGGACTGGGAAACTTCTATCGGAGGAGAAGTGAAACCACAGACGTTTGAACGGCTCTAGACATTTCTCACGACCCCAATCAAGGCACTTGAGTCCATGGGCCCTTCAGTTAATCCACAAACTACAACAATTTCATGTTCTTCAAAGAGTGCTTCGAAACATAATAAATCGAATTCTTCTGTGAAGGCACATAATGCTTTAAAAAAGCCTGACAGAAAACCTTCACCTAACGTTAGCTGCGCCCTTTGCCAGAAGAATCATTATTTGGCGTTCGGCGAAGAATTTAAGGCTAAATCACTTGCTCAGCGTCAGGAATTTGTTCGTTCAAGGGGCTTATGTGATAACTGTTTTGGGACACAAAAATTTGGAGATTGTCGCTCTAATAAAGTGTGTCGTACCTGTCATGTTCGCCATCATACCTTCATTCATGACCCAGAAACATCACCAGGAACTGATTCCAAACCGATTTTTCTGCCAGGATCGTCCACGCTCAATAATTCAAGAAACGATAGGAACTCAGCATGACAACTAGTAAATTCTCATGATACCTCTAGTGCCTTTGGTCCAAGCCTACTCGCAACAGCACTTGTAGTTGTTAAGAGCTGGCATGACGCTATGCCCAGGTACGTTGTATGATAGATCCATGTTCGGAGGGTTATTTTATTTCAGAAATTCTCAGGCAGCGTCTTCGATTGTCTCGGTTTGCATCTCTTCATATCTCCGGCGTTGGAGCTTCTAAGTCTGGAGTATTAAAGGCTCATCTTATCGCGATTGCCTTCCCGCTTCACTCTAGATGCGTGACCTTGATGATCCGAAACATAGTGCGAACTCAGCTATCCATCTCCTGCTTGGAGCTGAAATCTACGCTTTCATCATACGGCCAGGCTTAATGTCTTAGCCAGACAACAGAGTGGTTGCACAACACACAACATTGGGTTGGATTCTTACAAGACGACCTACTGGCTCAGAGAGTAAAGAAATAATCGATGAGGATCAAGGTCAAACGGTTCAATATAAACGAGTTATCAGCATATCATGTGAAATCGAAGACGCCTTATCTATTCAGCTTCAACGTTTCTGGGAACAAGAGGAGGTAGCTCTACCTGCATCTGCGTTACTGACTGCATCAGATCAGTATTGTGAGCAACAATTCGAGACAGCGCATCTTCGTGACTCTGATGGTCGCTACATTGTTCGCCTAACCCTCAAAGAACCTATCAGCGAACTAGAAGACTCCAGAACTCAAGCTGAATCACTCTTTCTCAAGTTGGAACGTCGAGTACTCAAGAATCCGGATATTCGTGCTGCCTACGCTAAGTTCATGTCTGACTACCTCTTTCTAAGTCACATGAAATTAGTACATTCAAACTTGTCTCTAAATGTACCACGTACATATCTACCTCATCATGGATTGCTCAAGGAAACAAGTTCCACCACAAAACTCAGAGTAGGTTTTAATAGCTCTCATCGAACTTCGACCGGCTTATCTCTCAACGACTATCAATACACTGGACCGAAATTACACTCTGGAGCTCTCGGACATCTCACTTTGATAGCGAATGTTTGCCGTGGTCTTTTCAGCTTACATTGAAAAGATGTTTCTTCAAATGAGGATTCACCCTGACCACCAAGACTGCCAACGCATTTTGTGGAGATTCGACCCCATAAATGACCCAATCCGTGAGTAGCGGATGACTACCGTTACATTTAACTATACTTGTCGCCTTATTTGGCGTTGCGAACCATCCAGAAACTTATCACCGGCAAAGGAAATCGGTGGCCTCTCGCTGCATCCATGCTTTGCCGTTATATCTATATTGACGAAGTTTTAGCAGGCGCGGGCGACTTAGAATCAGCCTTAAAATTGCAGCAAGAACTTGTCAATCTGTTGCAATCAGCCGGATTTTCTTTACGCAAGTGGGCTTCTAACGACATGCCACTTGTGAAATCAGTCCCGAAAGATTGGAAGGCGAAATCTCAGTCCCGCTCATGGCCCGACGAAGGTGATTTTCACACTTTAGGATTAACATGGCAGCCAGCACAAGATGAACTGTTGTTTCCTACAAACGTAGCTACACCTACAGCACCTTGTACTTGCTTATCAAAATTGGATGGGATGATCCACTTCCAGAAGAAACCTTCCGACGATGGATTCGCCTATTTGAGAATCTTCGACATCTGGATACTATCAGGACTCCTCGTTGGCTAGGCCATTCCAGTGGTCTTCGATTTGTTGAACGCCACGGCTTTTCAGATGCTTCTAAGGCCGCTTATGCTGCCGTTCTTTATCTGAGAACCGTTTCATATCAAGGTTTCGTTCGTTCATCTTTTATTTGCTCTAAATCAAGGTAGTGCTCATCACACAATTATCTATTCCAAAGTTAGAGCTCTGTGGGGCCCAGCTTCTCGCCCGTCTCCCACTCCATACCCAGAAATCTCTCTCCTTGGAAGATGTGGGGGTGCATCTCTGGACTAATAGCACGAATGTGATTGCATGGTTAGGATGCCCTCTTTGCAGTTGGTATACATTCGTGGCTAATCGTGTATCATATATTCAGACAACCCTTCCAGATGCTTATTGGCATCATATACCTGGGATAGAGAATCCCGCGGACTGCGCTACACGAGGCCTCTCTGCTAGGCAGCTTAAGGCATACTCGCTCTGGTAGGTTGGTGCGGATCGGCTCTCAGAGACCAGTCTTTCTTGGTCTACATTTGATCCAAATCTTAAAGTCGATACTAATCTTGAACGACGTATTCTCATACGCCAGACGACAGTTTCTCGTCCTCATATGTGGGATCGTTTCGCTCAATGTGCATCTTCTTTAGGAAAATTAACTCGAGTGACAGCATGGTGTATTCGATACATCAATAACCTAAAAGAATTTAGAATCATTAATCGCTCATGTCCTTATGCGCATCCTCGAGTCCTCACACCAGATGATTTAGACTACGCTCGATTGTATTGGGTTCGAAGCTTTCAGCAAGCATATTTCTCTTCAACTATTTTCAATATTTTAAACAAAAAAATCGACAAGTTGCCCAAATGTGACCCACTAATCAAGATTAAACCTTTCCTAGATTCTCAGCAGCTGCTGAGAGTTGGTGGTCGTCTCAAACATTCCGTCTTGGATCCTGATGAGAGGCACCCATATATATTGCCATCGACGTCTCCGTTTACAGATCTGGTCGTAGAAAGTTGCCATCAGTGTGCGCTTCATGGGGGTACCCAGCTCACACTAGCCACTCTGAGACGTCGATTTTGGATTCTGCGTGGTCGTCAGGTTGTCAAGTCTCGCATTCTGCGATGTGTTGTATGCATTCGTCATCGTGCCGCCACTGCCACGCAGCTCGTGGGAAATCTCCCTTCTAATCGCGTGCAGCGCACTCGGGCTATTCTTCAAGGTAGCGTGGATTTTGCTTGTGCAATAAGAATACGAGCAGCCCCTGGACGTGGGCAGAAATCGTATAAAGGCTTCCTTGCGGTTTTTTTTTTGCACCTCTACTCGTGCTGTACATCTGGAGGCCGTCTCCGATTATACTTCTCTGTCTTTTCTAGCTGCCTACTGACGCTTTATCTCACGACGGGGCATTTCTTCCACTGTCACAAGTGACCAGGGAACAAATTTTATCGGAGCTCATGCTGAGTTGAGGGAGCTCTTCGCGGAGGCGTCACGTGCTTCGCAGGACATAGCTGATGCTCTGGTCATGGACCAAACCACTTGGCTCTTTGTTCCTCCATCAGCCCTACATTTTGGTGAATTGTGGAATGCCGCCGTCAAATCTACCAAGCATAATCTCAAAAGAGTTATTGGAACTTCGACTCTAACTTTCGAGGAGATCTCAACGGTATTGTCACAGATCGAGGCGTACCTTAATTCAAGACCACTACAAGCAATCACGGATGATCTAAATGATTTATCTGCGCTTACTTCAGGATATTGGCTCATTGGAGCACCACTCACCGCTGTCTCTGAACCTTCACTTATCCAGGAGAACGTTCTTGCAAATAAAAGGTGGAAAATAGTTCAGAAAATGCAAGAAGATTTCTGGCACAGATGGTCTTCAGAATACCTTCATTCGCTTCAAGGTCCGAACAGCTACTTCCGAGTTAAAGAGACCGGTTGTGAAGCTCTACCTCCTTCCTCGTGAAACAGAAGATGTTACATAAACCTCTCCTGACCTATCCAGACCCTGAATATATCTTACCATCCTTAATTTAATACCGTCAATCTCAGAGCCAGTTTTCACATTCATCAAATAGCTCTATCATTACACATATGGATATATCAAATCGGGCGGTCGTCCACAATGACCGTAGACGAAACAAAATTCGTTTTTTCTTGAAACGAATCGGGCGGATGTTCCGAATTTCCGTATCACATTATAAATTCTGGGTATACGTGCTAATTTCTCGGTCCCCACTCTTAAAAGACTTTGCAGAAGGAAAACGGGCTCTTAACTCGACGCTTTTCCAGTCGCTCAACGCGAGATTCTACAGTCAAATGTGTATCTCTAATAATGCAAAATTAAAGTTTATTACGTTGCATTGTTTTTAAATCAGTGTTTTCTTGCGTTCACCTAATCACTTGCGCGATCACCATTATGTTTAACTCTAATCCGAAACAGGGAATGTGATTTGAAAGTATTGCATGATTCATGAGAACTCAGAATGCACGTAGGACAGAATGCAGATGAACACGCATGACTTCAATTATCCCATAAAAATGTATAGTTTTAGAAATTTGAGAATTACAACTCAAGTCCTTAAGCATATCCTGTTTTTCGAAATAGCTATAGTAGCAAAATAAAGGAATGCTTTAAAGTTCTACGTTTAGTGTTGAGGGCTTTTACGATTTAGGGACATACTGTCTTTAAAAAGTAATTTGTAATAAGCTTTCATTAGAAGAATTTTAGTTTTAGAAGATAGAAATGAATCATGGAAAAAGGCGTATTGTACGGAGAGTTCGAATGTCCCAATCTGTTTAACATGTTTCGCACATAGCTGATTCTCGCGGATGCTTTTGACCTTTAGTTTTCTCCAAAAAGTCATAAATTTTCCACCGTAAAGTCCCGGGGTCTTAGAGTATCGCAAATGTGGATGGGGTTACATTAAAAACAGATTAGCCTAATCATCCTCCCACGGTAACAGCATCAAAATCGGTGCAGGAATCTCTCGGTCCTGAATGGCTATCATTGGGTCAGGGCGTTTTTTCAACTTTCATAAATCTTCCTCCGAGGGTCTGGAATAATCAATTCTTTCCTCTACAGAAAACAGATATTTTTACGATTGCCAAATTAATTTGACGTACGCACTTTTCCAAATAGGAACTTTGAACTCCTAAAATTTATTAAAGTGAGTATACGCAAAAACCATGGCCAAGGAATTTCCAAATAATCGTTTTTATAAAATTAAAAATAAAATAAAATTAAAGGTAATTTACTTTTTAATTAATTTATAGTAATCTAGCACCCTTTTAAATGAAAATAGCACTCTTTCTTGTAAAAACATTGTTTCTGTTGTTATTTTTACCAATAAAGAATGTAAGCGTGTAATCATTAAAATTTAAACATTCCCTACTTTCTCGCGTCAAGCATTAATTAGTCACGCTTTTTCTGTACCGGTTCTGCATGAAATTAGCTATTCACGTTAACGGAGAAATTGCAACCGCAATGGTTTCAACATTTGACGGTAAATCTCCACTAGTTGGAGCGTTTCTTCGGTATTATAGATTCGCTGAACAATCTGTCTAAGTAGGAGGCAGATTACAATAAAGCATTAGCGTACGTGAGATACTTCGAAAAACCGTCGAAGTGATCAAGATGAGCTTTCCTATTAAAACATTAGCTGAAATAAAACTCGCCGCAAACAGGAAAGTAACTTCTTGCTTTATTCGAGGTTTAAAGCCATATATAGATACTAAGAATATTAAGTATTGCCACAATAATTGAAAATGAGGTACCACATTTAGAACAGCTACGCCGTGTTGTCGAACTTGATGCTGGCAACAGGCAGCCCAGATCCTCTATAAGTCAAGTTGCAGTTATGCGAGGGAAAAAGATGGAAATTTGAGCAAAAATACCTCTTGTTTCAAATGTGGTGAACCCGGCTACTTTAAATGCAAAGGTCGTTCTAAAATATTCAACTCCGCGAATAGTCAAAAAAATATAATCGGTAAAGACGAAGATACTGCACATTTTGCGAAAGCAAGGGGCATTTCACTGACAAATGCTTCTTGAAATAAAAATTCAAATGCATGAAAAAAAGTTTTTTCAGAATCGAGATCTGAAACAGGGCCCGGATCCCAAAAATGGACCGGAATCGGAAACCGGATGTCAAACCAGCGAAGTAGCCAAAAACCGTCCATCCGACGCGTCCTCTGCCTTTCAGGGCATAATAAAAAAAAAACTAGCAATTGTCATAATTTCGGATGACGGTTTCTTGGAAGATCGTACAAATTAGTTAAAGTAAAATATTTTACTTAACACGAATAGGAAAAAAATTAACTTTAACTCAAGGCGAGGTAACTCTTTACCTTAAAGGTATAGAATACATGTTTCAGATAGGTTTAGAAAAAAATTTTCTAATTTTTCGAAGAACAAATTCTAGGAATTGAATTTCTAAGTACTCAACGAACAACCCTTTAATTTAATGATACGAGCGAAACGTTTCGCTGACCCCACCATGCTCTTCTTCGTACAGGGGGTAGTTTTTAGAGGTTTATAGTTAGTTGAACAAATTTGAACAGATTAATACGAGAATAATGCGCCCATATAAAGTTCATGTTGAATAATGTCGGGGCCAGCGAAACATTTCACTGAACCCGCCAACTTTTTTTGAAAAATCAGGTACTGCCGGTGATGCGAAAATTCTGATTTTGGTTAAACAAATGCGGAAAAGTTCTGCACTAAATATTTGGCTGTCTGCGATAAACTCGACTAACGAAGCGATATAATGAACTCTTTCGCTAGTCGAATTAGAGGATTTCACTATTATTAAACCACAACTTAGTACATGCTCTTAGAGAGATTAAAAGCCGCTGGATTAAGACTGCAGCTTGATAAGTGTCATTTCTTGCAAAAAGAAATTACTTATCTAGGTCACGTGATTACCCAAGAAGGTTTAATACCTGACTTGTGCAAAGTGGAGGTCGTAAGGAATTTTCGGATTCCTGGAAACAGAAAGCTGTCTTTTTGCATATTATAGGAATTTTATTTCGGAAGATGCGAGCGAGATTACGGATTTGCTAATCGCATTTGCCTCTGATACTCCAAATGGGCCTAAATTACTTTACTCTATAACCGAGAAAGAGCTTATTGCTATACTCTTTGTTGTAAAACATTTTTGACCATATTTATCTGGACACCGATTTAGGTTGGTTACCGACCATCGAAATATGTTTCCACGGTATTTTATAAGTACAGTAGAATCAACTGAAATGCAGACGCTCTCTCAAGGAATTCGATAGAGATTAGTGTAAATTTAAATAAAGAAGAAAAAGATAGTTATCATAGACTTGATCTTGAAAATACTCCAAAACTGAGGAAAGAAGTTGATCGTACATTTGCTTTCGTAGACAAGGACAATCATTTAGATTTTGATTACCTCGCATCGGGGCGGGTAATGAAGATTAGACACGATCAAATTGGCCGAATTCTGTCATGATGGAGATGAGCTTGTTACGGCAAATCAAATATTGATTACGCTTGCAATTTTAATGAACATTGGGAATACGAAATCGAATGTAAAAATCTCACACGAGCCTAGTCAAAGGGATCCTCATTGTGTGACTATAATTCTGACTTAGAATGAAGCGATCAAAAGGCGCACTTTCTATAGAACGCCAAATCTCAAAGGATATTACTCCAGGTGTCCCTCGTTTTGGTCCAATTTTTGAGGTTTTCTATCTTCTCATGCAACACCTCACTGCAGGCAGCAATTGTTTTCACGCTACATTAACTCTTTTTTGGTAAAAAGGCTAGGATGCCTTCTTAATTCGAAGTAGGATCCGCCCGTCGTACTTTCATCAAACATATGGATGACTTTCAAATGGAAATAGTTCCGCGTGAACTTTACAACAGTAAAATTTATTAAAGCTAGTATGCGCGTGAACCATGGCCAAGGAATTTAAAATAATCGTTTTTATGGGATTACAATTAAATTTTAATTATTGTTGAATTTCTTTAGAATTATTTAATAGTAGTTTAGCTCCCTTTAGCGTTCTGCTATTTCAACTTTCAATTGGCAGATACCTGCTTTGAATGAGTTACATTTCAAATTTAAAAAAAATTAATGAGAATAAAACGACGTTTTACAAATTTACTTTAATTTTTAATCTAAACATGATCAACTGTGATCAAAAACCTTTCAGCAGCTAAATAAATTTTTTATAATCTATCTGAAATGGGATCTAAGCAGTTTAACTTTTAATTAAAACGGATAAATTTTCGCCAAAAATAAAATAGATGGATTTTCAGTTAAAAATTCACTTTCTAAGAATAAAAAGAATTTTCTGTAAACATTTGTTTAAATTTTCAACAAAATATATGAATTTTCAACTTACCATGTTGTCCGGGTGCACTTTGGTAATGCTGGTTATAATATGCTGCAGGATTCGAAGGCATAGACGTATAATGTGCAGGATCGCCGTGAAATAACGGCTGCTCATGATCGAAACGATTTATTAGGGTTGTTATATTATTTGTATTAAAAATCGGCTCATTTTGAGGTGGAGGTGGTCTCAAGTTATGTTCCAGCCTTCCTGATGATGCTGTAAAGAAACTGCTAATGTATACAAAATTAATCTTATCTGATCCAAACAATGTAGATGTTGATCGACAATCTACATTTTTCACGTAATAAATAAATTATGATTATATACTTTGAAAATGCTCCCAATACTTTGTCCATTAGCGTCTTACCGCATACCATTACCATCACTGATGGAATTATTATAAAAAATATTATGTCCATGGCATTTATAAATCATACATCAGATTTCGATTAAAAATCCCTAAACCATAACTATTGTCAATTTTTGCAATATCCAAACATTTCGAATAAATAATTTCCGTCATATATATATGTCATATCATATAAATATGCAATTTTGAATTTGGCAAATCCAACAACAGATTAGAAATCTGCGACATTTGAAATCTTACTAAAAAAAATTGTGTTTAGAAAAGGACGTTTTATAAACGGATAAAATAATATTTTAGATACTAAATTTAAATTTTTTAATTCCCTTATTTATTGCAAGGAAAAAAATTTAGTCGGAAAGATCAATGTTTAAAAAAAAATTAAATAGTTTATTAAACCAAAAGATACATTCTCTTTAAAGAAATTAAATTTCTCTCAGGAAATTTTGATCTGAAAAAATGTTTAATAAAAAAATGAGATAAATCTTTGCTAAGAAAAAATTGCAGCGATTAAGTTTAACATTTCCTAGCGGTTTTGATGTTTCAGTTAGGAAAAATAATTTGCAAACAAATATTAAACTTTCAACCAGACATATTTTCAACGAAAAATATGTTTCTGAAAAAAGTGATTTCTTAAGAAAGATGTGCAATTTCTACTAAAATAGATGAATTTTTAATTAAAAAGACAAATCTTCAGCAACAAAAAATGGTTGAATTTTCATCCACAAAGATTTAAGTGGGTTTTCCAATATCAAAATATGAATTCGGAACGATTATTTAACATGAATTTCGATATTCCTGCCAACTTGAATCATTTAATTTTAACTTGAAAAGAAAAATGTTCACTAAAAAGAGAACACTTATATTTTGGAAAACATTTTTATCAATTTTGAATGAGAAAAAACAAATTTTTAAGAATGTATTTTGAATTTTAACTTAACAATTTTTAACTATAATCAAGAAACTACTAACAGGAAAATAAAGTTTTTGTAAGTTAGTTGGAATTTCCTTCAAGTAAATTTATTTTTAGTTAAAAATATAAAATTTTGACGGAAAATAAAATAGCTGGATTTTCAGTTGAAAATTAATTTTTAAACAAAGAAAAGAATTTTCTCCCAAAATTTGTTGAAATTTTTAACAGAAAAGAGATGAATTTTTAACTCACCGAATCCTGGTACAGGTGGAAGACCGTGTTCAAAATCGTAGCCAAATATCTCTGCCCCATGTTCATGCTGATGTAATAGGTGTGCTATATCCTGTTCATTCAATATCGGATTATTTTGAGAAGATTGACCATCGTTTATTTTTGGCCTTTTTGCTGATTCTGTAAAAAGGTTGCTGGTATATGGAAAATTCTCCACATACAGAGTACTTCAGTGTGCATGAAATATATTATTAAAATTACTAGCTGTATTATTGTAAAGCTTGGTGAAGATATTTATTTCAGTGCTTTTAACAAGTAAGCCAGATATTCTGTGCCCGGAAAATGATGTCCACGCACGCCAGAGGTAAATTTTGAAGTCACGTAGAAAGTAAATAATTAACTACATTGAAACTTATGTTTAAACATCCTAAAGCGGAACTTAAGAAGTACAATTTTCATAATTAATATTTCAATTTGATGCAATATACACTACATATGTATGCAGATATGAGTGTATTTAAAAATATTGTTGAGAATACGTTGAACTGGAGAAAAGATTAAAACTTTGTAGAGATCAGCAGAAAATGATTTACGAAACGATTTAATTTCTTTATAGCATGACCAAAATGGATTTTTCACTATATGGTTTTTTCCATTCAATTGGTATCATTGTGCGCCCTCGTCATGCGGACATCTGGGAGTCCTGAATTTCTCCACCAAATCTGAAATACCTTATTACGACATGATATGATCCTGATTTATATTTGACAGATTTAGATTAGGTTTATTCCAGTGTCTTTACACGACGTTCTCTAAATAGTAGACATAATTTATTATTTTATTTCTAAATTAAAAAATATTTTTCGTTTTATTTAATTATAAAAGTCATACAAATCTATGAATTTAGTGGATTTTAAATAACTAATTCAAGAGCCGTAAGGTATTTTGTAGGATTTCTAAGATTCTAAATTCTTATTAATCCATCATGCATTGATTTAATTCTTTGAAATCCTTCTAGTATTTAGAATTTCACTTAAATTCTTCTTAATTTACTCGCAAATACTTATTTCACTTGATTTCGTCAATTTTGTTAACTTTTTACTTTTTATTTCAGTTTAGCGACCCCAAAACTATTGACCCTGCAATTATTAAGAGATTCCAAAATGTTTTTTTTCAAAAAGATTTTGACATCATATGTTCTTTATCGCCTTACTGCCAATGGGTTTGTCTTGTACAATTTTTAACACTGGAACTTGAACGGAGTGAAACAATATCTCAGATACAAATATAAAATTTACTAATTTATTTATTTATTGTAAGAAAAAATATTGACTATACAAAATGAATTTTTAGCGAAAAAGTGTAAAACAAAGATAATATTTTAACAAAAAATGAGATTTAATAAAAAAAAGAATTTTAAAACTAAAAAGACTGTATTTTAACAAATAATGGCTTTTTAGTCATGAGTGAAGAAGAATGTTGATATAAATTTTTTAACACTTAAACCGAAAAATGAACGGTCTGTAAGAAAATTAAATATTCTTTGAGAAAATATTGATTTAAAAAAATGTTTTATAAAATAATGAGCCTCTCAACCAATAAACACACTTTGACTTTAAAAAAAACTGTCATCAAAGTGGTTCAACTTTTGATCGCGCTGTTCAGTGTTCAATTAGACAAAAATAATTCTCAAGAAGATATTATAATTGCAAACAAAGAAACAAATTTTCATCTACAAATATAAATCTTGAACTAAAAAGAGATCTCTTGAAAAAGTGGTGCAATCAAATTTTTTAAACAAAATAGTTGAATCGTCAAGCAAAGAAAAATAACTTTGTCCAGAGAGTTGCTTTTTTATCCAAGAAAAGTGCAATTTCTACCTGAACAAATGAATTTTTAAATTATATAAAAAATGTCCAAAAAGCTATTTTAATTTGCGACTTAAAAGATCTAGGTTAATTCTTCAATATCAAAATATGAATTTTAAATTTAAAAAAGTTTTTACAATAAGTTGAACTTTGAACCCAAGAATTAGAATTTTTCAAAAAGCAGTTGTCGCATTTTTCCGTCATCGCACACACAGACACACTTACACACAGGCATACACAATTTGGAATTGGGTTTTATTTTTGAAGGGTAATGATAAGGAAAGTCAAACTTCCGTGCATAATGGAAGTGAAAAAAATCAAGGTTTATTCATGGAAAATTTAATTATCAAATTTTCAAGTTAGAGATATATCTTTTTACCTCAAACAAAAAAATTTTCAACGAAAAAGAAATAGCATCTATCACGAAGCAAAATTTCTAGAAATGATAGACTAGTTTAATTTTTGAGTAGAAAAATAAATTTCCTATTCAACAAAAGACTAATTATAAATCCCTGAAAACATATTTTAGCTGAAAACTTAATTTTTTTATGATCTGATTTTTGATTAAGTAAATAAAAGACATGGATTCGAAATCAGCGTGGTGAGAGAGAATTTTTGAAATAATTAGTCAAAAATCAATTTAAAAATTATATTGATTCAAGGACAGTAAACAAAAAAAATTAACATCAAAATAATAAATATTAATTTTATATAAAAAAATAATAATTTTGAACAAAGTACATGAATTTTGTACCGAGTATTAGCAATTCTAATGCAGTTTCCAAACTGATAGTTGCATTTGCAACCTAATAGTTGATTTTTTAAACATAAAGGCTAAGTTTATACCAAAAAAATAAATTTTTAATAAAAAGGAATATAGTTTAATTTAAATTCAGAGAAATAAGTCAGATATCCGAAAAAAATAGTTTTTCTCTTATTTAAAGAATCAAGATATCATGACTGATGTAATTTCAATAAAGAAGAAGATTTCGGGAAAACATTTTTTACAACTCTACTCTTTCTAGTTTTGAAATTAAAATAGGAGAGTTGTAGAGAATATTTTTTTGGAAAAATAAGCCGTCGTTTATCAAAATCCGACCATTTTTTTTAAATTAGTAAGAAAGGGCGGTAAAAAAATTCAGTTGCAAAAAACATGGTTAGAATTAACGGTTAAAAAAATAATTTTCTAAAAAAGAAATTCATACCTATGAAATTAATTTTCTACCCAGTAAAAATTGTTTTTATAGTAGATCAAAATTTTCAAGCATACTTCGAATTGTAAAAGCAGAATCTAGATGTGTCTAGTCATACCGCTAGGGTGAAGCTTAAAATGTTGTTGTTTTTAAATTATAGTTAGAATCTATTATTATATTCACCAATGCAGCTGAAGATTACCGCCGAAGCTAAGACCAAGGTGTAGACCACCTTCATCTTTTTAAATTTCAGGAGACACTGATCAATGCAATAAGGAAAAATTCGGTTTACAATGTTTTTAATTCAAATTTAAGTGTTTTGTCAGATTGTAAGCTGTGTATTGTCGTTGTTCCCTTTTTGTTTCCGTGCGTCTCGATTGTCCTCGTGAGGTATTAACATTCCGTAAATGTCAATGCTTCCGCAACCTTCCGCGTTTTAAGTCATCTCTTTTGTAGATGGCAATGTTGTATAGTGTCTACTCAAAAAATCGAATGTTAATTCTAAAAACTGTTTTGTTCAAAGTAATAAGTATTTTAATGCAAATGTAAGCACTTGGAGTGCTAGCTTAAGTCCCGGATTTTAATACTTTTCAGAAATTTTCCGTTATTGCTAATAATGATAATCTTTTGTAAAATTCGCTATTCCAATTCATGATATGAACTTTTTTGAAAATATCCGATTTGAGTTTAGAATGGGAAATCATTCTATTCGAAAATTCCCTTTTAAAGATCGGAATTTATTTGCTTTTTAATATCCATTTTTCCCAGAGATAAATATAATGTTTGTTTTTTACACACAAGTTTAACATGCCTTTTTTGTATTTTAGAATATTTGTAATATTAAGGCTTCAATAATAGAAAAATTTCAATTCAACAGATAATTTTTTAAGCAAATAAATACGACCCATGTATTAATATCATAAGCTAACGCGCATCTTATTGGCCAAAACGTAAAAATTAAAAAAATTATCATTTTTAAATTCATTTATTTTGACGATTCGGCATGGTTCGACATTGAGACTATATTAATTGTTTTTGTTGGTATTTATACTTTACAATCACGCTATAATTAAGTGCACATACGTGCGCGGTTTTTGAACAAAATAAATTTTTATATAAAATAATAGTTTTTTATGTTTATTGCAAAGTAAGCAAATGTTAGAATAGGTTTGATATCTGAAGTTGGTCAAAGCAATTGAGATAATGGTGAACCCTCTTTTGTCTCCATGAATGACATTCCATTCATAGGAACAAAAGAAGATTAATTGTAAGTAATATTTAGAATATCTGAAATAATCATTTCATATTGGCAATATTGTTTCAGTTTAAAATATCTAATAAACATAAATAAAATGGAGTGCCCTCTCACAAGAAAACATTTACTTCTGTTTTTATATGAAATAAGAAATCGATCAACAATCAAAGTTAGAAACTTCGGCAAAGAGGTGGGCATGGAAAAATGGCGGGAGGTCGGCGGTGACTTGTCCCGACTGTGGAAGTCCTAGTCTCCATAGTAATGATTGGAAACAAAAAAATAGGACACTTTCTTATCTTATATACTATTCCGCATGGTTATGACTATAAACGTGAAAAAACGAAAAATGAGATAGTGATGAGGTTTTGAAAAAAAATTTATTTTCTCACGTTTTCTTAGTAACAAATTATTTTTTTACACTAACAATTTCTGAGAATATGTAGAAAAAATTTCATAGCAATTGCTCCGTTTTTGCGCCTTGTAGGACTTCCACAATCGCGAAAAACGTAGGATTTTTTAAAAACCGATATATTTTATAAGCCCAGCTTTTAATTTTTGTTATTAAATAAAGGAAAAAATTAAGAATCGGTCATAACAGTTCAATGTGAAATTTTATATGTTTTCAAAAAGAAAAGGCTAAAATAGGATATTGTCTTCTGAAAGCCAAATTCGCCCTTATAAAATAAATGTGTTTAAAACCGTTTTTTAACAACATCAAAAAATAATGTGCAAAAAATCATACACCGAAATATTTTGTTTTTGTTCGGTGAAATTGCACCTTTGGACCTCGAATTTGGTTTGCCTTGGGTTGTTGTATCATGCGGGCTTATTGTCTTC
>JAAAKG020201435.1:0-23502 GCA_010014905.2 Druon quercuslanigerum | reverse complement strand
AAAATACTTGAATTCTCTACAAAATAGTTGCATTTTGATCCAAGAAAGTTAAAATTTGTACTAAAACATATTTCAGTTCTCTGTTCAACACCAAAATATTAAATTTGAACAAAAAGTAAATTTTCTACGAAATAGATCAATGTTTAGGAAAACAGCAGAATTTTTAACCAAATAGTTGCAGTTTTATCCAAGAAATATGATATTCCCGCTAAAGTAGGTGAATTTTACAATAAAAAGGGGAAAATTTTAGAAAAGAGGTTGAATTTTTAACCGAACAGTTGCATTTTTATTCGTAAAGCTAAAATTCCTGGTAGATTAGATGAATTAGAAATAAAAACTTTGAAAAAATAGTTAAATGTTTATACAGATAAAAAATTAAAACAAAAAGATTTTGAACAAAAAATAGTTTTCATCTAAAAGAGATTTAAGTTTACTTACAAGCAATAAAATATGAATTTGTAAGAAAAGGTAAATATTCTACGAAAGGAAATGAATTTTTCACCCAGGAAGACGAATTTTTAACATCAAAGTTGAATTTGCAACAGAACAAATGTCTTTTTTAATAAATTATTAAACTTTCAGCTAAATAATAAAATTTAGAGCTAAAAACATAATTTTCAGGAGAAAGTTACTGCTTATTTATTATTTGGTTTACGTTTTCTACATTATCAGGAAAAAGCTAAAAATATATTTCGTAACAAATGTTGCAATCGAATTGTAATTTGTTCTTAACATCCTTTTTTCTTCGCCGAATCTTCTTTGAAAAAAATACATTTTACATACGTAAGTCGTCTTTTGT
Source organism: Druon quercuslanigerum (assembly GCA_010014905.2). Lineage (NCBI taxonomy): Eukaryota > Metazoa > Arthropoda > Insecta > Hymenoptera > Cynipidae > Druon > Druon quercuslanigerum. The sequence continues at coordinate 22,703 of JAAAKG020201435.1, read as the reverse complement.
CTCACAAACTTTTTTTTATGAAAACGAAAAAATTGTAAGATTAAACTAATCTGAAAACTGAAAAATGAAAAAAATTATTTTTTAAATTAATTAATTTAAAATTTAAAATTACATTTAAATTAAGATATTTAATTTTCTACCAAATTATTGAAATTTCTAAACCAAAAACACGATTTTTCCACGAAAGAGTTTAGCTTTGAATCAAAATATATATGAACTTAAAAAAAGTTTATTTTCGACCAAGTTTTTGAATTTTTCTTTCAAATGATGAATCTTAAAAAATGAATTTTTTGAAAGTAGTTGTGCTTTAAACCAAGTCGAATTTAAACCAAAAAACTAATTAAAAAAAATCGGGTTTTAATTTAAAATATGCATCTTAGACAAAAATGACGAAATTTATTTTTAAATAAAATTATTAATTCTGAAGCGAAAAAAACTTAAAGAATGAAAAAAGTTTCCAATAAATTTTTTTTAAAAAAGAAGACTAATTTAAAAAAGGCTAATTATCAGCAAATTTCAAGAATTTCCAACCAAGTACTGTAATTTTCAAACTGAAAAAAAACAAGTTTTTATTCAAAAGTGGAGAGGTTTAATTTTTGATTAAAAATAATCCATTTTCTAGAAAAAATAAAATGATTTTAAAAAAGTAGTTAGATTTTTAACTAAAGAGATGAATCTTTAATAAAAAACGAAGAAAAAACTTGTTGTCAAAATAGTTTTATTTTGAACAAAATAATAAGTAAAAAAAATGTAAATTATCAACAGAATATATGAATTAAAAAGATTTTTTAACCTGACATGGAATATTTAAGTTTTGAGTAAAAAAATAAATTTTACACCCAGAGAAGTGAGTTATCAACATAATGTTGAAGTTCTTAAACAAATCGTTCAATTTTTAACTAAGTAGATCAATTTTCTGCTGCAGTAGTTGAATTTCAATTAAAAATATTAATTTTCAACAATACAGTTAATTTTCAATTATTTTAATTTTTTATCGAACAAGCCAAAAACAAAAAATTTTCTACAAAAAGGTTTAATTTACAACACAAAAATATAAGATTTTTCAACAAAAAAGTAAAAGTGCAACGAAGAAGTCGCATTTTCATGTGAAATTATGTATTTTCAACAACACCAAAATAATTTTTGTTACAAAAAACAGACCAATTTTGAAAAAACGAAATGAATGTTCCACTAAAAAGATGAGAACCTAAAAAAAAATAATTTTTAAGAAAAGAGTTCACTGGAATCATGGAATTGACGGAATTCATCGAACTTATGGAATTTACGAAATTCCAAAATAAATTAAATTTACGGAATTCGCGGAATATGCTTAATTTATAGAATTCTCGGAATTAATAGAATTTATGAACTACATGGAATTCAAAGAATTCACGAAAATCGCGGAGTTCAAGGAATTCACAGAAATCACGGATTTCATCGAATTTATGTTATTCACGAAATTCATGAAATTTACGGAATTCACGGAATTACTCTTAAATGATGGAATTCACGAAATTCAAGAAATTCACGGAATTTGTGATAAGCAGAATTCATGGAATTCAAGGAACATACGAAATTTATATAATTCACGGAATTTATGGAATTCTTGGAGTTGACGGAATTTATGGAATTAATGGAATTGAAGGAATTCACGGATTTTATGGAATTGATGGAATTTAAGGAATTTACTGAGAACATGGAATTCAAGAAATTTATAGAAATCACGGATTTATTCGAATTTATGGAATTCACGAAATTCATGGAATTTACGGAATTTACGGAATACTCTTAATTTATGGAATTCACAGAATTAATGGAATTCATAGACTTCACGGAATGCAAGGAATTCGCGAACTTTATGACATTAAGTCCAGAGGTTCTCGAAAGTCGCGAAATTCATGGAATTTATGGAATTGAAGGAATTTTTGGATTTTATGGAATTGATGGAATTCAAGAAATTTACTGAGAACACAAAAACGGAATTCATTGAATTCATTGAAATCATGGAATTCATCGAATTGATGAAATTCACGGAATTTACAAAATTCACGAAATACGCTTGATTTATGGAATTCACGGAATTAATGAAATTCATGGACTTCACAGAATTCAAGGAATTCATGAAAAACATGAAGTTTGCCGAATTCACGAAATTAAGGTGATTCGCGAAATTTATGAAAGTAATTCCACAAATTCGCGAAAGTCCCGAAATTCATGGAATTGCAGAAATTTATGGAATTCAACGAATTTATGGAATTTATGAAATTCAAGGAATTCACTAAAAATATGGAATTCAAGAAATTCACAGAAATCACAGATTTTCTCAAATTTATGGAATTCACGAAAATCATGGAATTTACGGAATTTACGGAATACTCCTAATTTATGGAATTTACAAAATTCATGAAATTCACGGAATTTATGACACGCAGAATCCATGGAATTCAAGGAACTCGCAAAATTGATAGAATTCACGGAATTTATAGAATTGCTGAGTTAACGGAATTTAAGGAATTCAGGGAATTGAAGGAATTCGCGGAATTTATGGAATACATGGAATTCAAGGAATTCACTTCAATCATGGAGTTCGTCGAATTAATGGAATTCAAGGAATTTATGGAATTCATAGAATTCACGGAATTAATTTAATTTAAGGAATTCGCGAAATTGATGGAATTCATGAAATTCCCAGAAATAATTAAATTTCTGGAATTCAAGGAATTCAAGAACTTCAAAGAAATGGAAAGAATTCAAAGAATTGAAAGATTTCAAGGAATTACATGAATTCAAGGAATTCTGAGAATTCCATAAATTAAAGGAATTCCAGAATTTTCAGAAATTTAAAGAATTTTAGCAATTTCAGAAATTCTCATAATTCGTGGAAATGAAGCAATTCACGTATTTGATTAAATTCAAGGAATTCAAAGAATTCAAGGAATTCAAGGAAGTCAAAGAATTCAAGGAATTCAAGGAAGTCAAAGAATTCAAGGAATTCAAAAAATTCAAAGAATTCCAGAAATTAAAGGAATTCCAGGATCTCCAGGAATTGAAAAAATTTCTCTTAATTTATGAAAATGAAGAAATTCACGGAATTTATGGAATTCACGAAATTCATGGGATTTGTGGCGTTCACGGAAAACGCTTCATTTACTGAATTCATGGCTTTAAAGGAACTCGCGAAATTGACTGTAATCACGTAATTTACGGAATTCATGTTACGACTGGAATTCACGGAATTCATGCAATTAGCAGAATTCAAGTAATCAATGGAATTCCCAGGTTTCATGAAAATGAAGAAATTCACGAAATTTTAAGAAATTATGGAATGCGCAAAATTTATGGAATTTATAGAATTGAAGAAATTCACGGATTTTAAGGAATTGATGGAATTTAAGGAATTTACTGAGAACTCGGAATGCAAGAAATTCATTGAAATCATGGAATTCATCGAATTTATGGAATTCACGAAATTTTAAAATTCATGGAATTTACGGAATCCATGGAATATGCACGATTTATGGAATTCACAGAATTAATGGAGTTCATGGACTTCACGGAATTCAAGAAATTCATGAAATTCACGGAATTTATGACAAGCAGAATTCATGAAACTCAAGGAAGTCACGAAATTGATGGAATTCACGGAATTGATGGAATTCACGGAATTTATGGAATCACGGAATTTATGGATTTATGGAATTCATGGAATTCAAGGAATTCACGGATTGTATGGTATTGGTGGAATTGAAGTAATTTATTGAGAACACAGAATTCAAGGAATTCATAAAAATCATGGAATTCATTGAATTTATGGAATTCACGGAATTAAAGGGATTCAGGAACTTTATGGAATTTATGGAATTCGAGGAATTTATGGAATTTATGGAATTCAAGGAATTCATTAAAAATACGGAATTCAAGAAATTCACAGAAATCACATTTTTAATCGAATTTAAGGAATTCACGATATTCATGGAATTAACGGAATTTACGGAATACTCCTAATTTATGGAATCCACGAAATTTATGAAATTCATGGAATTGAAGGAATTCAAGGAATTAATGGAATTCATTGTATTTAGGGAATTTACTGACAACACGGAATTCAAGGAATTCACTGAAATAATGGAATTCATCGAATTTATGGAATTCAAAGAATTTCTGGAATTTATAGAATTCATGGAATTAATTTGATTCCAGGAATTTATGGAATTAATGGAATTTAAGGAATTCCAGTAATTCGCGAAATTCATGAAATTTATGGAATTAGAGGAATTCACAGAATTTATTGAATTTATGAAATTTAAGGAATTTACTGAGAACACGGAATTCAAGGAATTCACTGAAATCATGAACATCACGGAGTGCATGGAATTCATGGAATTACAGGAATTTGCAAAATTTATGGAATCCCTGAAATTCACGGAATTGAAAGAATTCACGAAAGTTATGGAATTCACGGAATTTATGGAATTCGAGGAATTCACTGGAAACACGGAATTGACGGAATTCGTCGAAATTATGGATTTCACGAAATTCACGGAATTCATGGAATTTACGAAATTTACGGAATAGGCTTAATTTACGTAATTCATGGAATTCAAGAAATTTACTCTAATTAAAGAATTTACGTAATTCAAGAGAATAACTGAAAGAACGAAATTCACTGGATTTTATGAATTCATTAAATTAATCGAATTTATGAAAATTGCGAAATTCTTAAAATTTACGGAATTCACGGAATAAGCTCAATTTATGGACTTCACGGAATTCACGAAATTAAAGGATTTCGCGAAATTTATGGAATTCATGGAATTCAAGGAATTCGAAGAATTTAAGGAATACGAAGAATTTAAGAAAATCGAAAAATCCACGGATGTCGAAGAATTCAAGGAATTCGAAGAATCCACGGAATTTGAAGAATTCAAGGAATTCAAGAACTTCAAAGAAACTGAAAGAATATAAAGAATTGAAAGAGTTAAAGGAATTACGTGAATTCAAGGAATTCGAAGAATTCCAGAGATGAAAGGAATTCCAGGATTTCCAGCAATTTAAAGAATGTCAGGAATTTGAGAAATTCTCGTAATTCCTGAAAATAAAGAAATTCACGGATTTAATAAAATTCACGGAATTCAATGAATTCAAAGAATTCAAAAAACTTAAAGAATTCAAGGAATTCAAGAAATAAATAGAATTGAAATAAATCAATGAATTAAATGAATTTAAGGAATTCAAAGAATTCCAGGAATTAAAGGAATTCCAGGATCTCCAGGAATTTAAAGAATTTCTCGTAATTCATGGAAATGAAGAAATTCACGGAATTGATGGAATTTTAGGAATTCACTGAAAACACGGAATTCACCAAATTCATCGAATTTTTGGAATTCAGGAAATTCATGATATTTGCGGAATTTACGGAATACGCTTCATTTAAAGAATTCACAGCTTTAAACGAATTCACGGAATTAACTGTAATCACGGAATTTACGGAATTCAATAAATCAAGAAATTCATGCAATTAGCGGAATTCAAGGAATCAATGGAATTCTCAGGTTTCATGAAAATCAAGGAATTCACGAAATTGTAAGAACACATGGAATGCAAAGAATTTGCGGAGTTCAAGGGACTCGCGGAATTCATGAAATTTGAAAAATTCACGGAATTCATGGAATTGAAACAGTTCACGTAATTCGCAAAATTTACGGAATTGCCGCAATTCAAGGAATTTACAGAATTCATGGGACTCATCGAATCAACGCAATTTGCGGAATTCATGGAATTCAAGGAATTCAAGAAATTCAAGGAATTCAAGAAATTCAAGGAATTCAAGGAATTCACAAAATTCACAAAATTGACATGTAAGCCAACACAAGTACAGTACAAGTCCGATAACTTGCCGTCCGATAACTTGCCGTCCGATGAGTGTGCACTCCCCTTGAAACTTCCGCACACGTACGGCACGCACACTAATTGCGGTTCTCCCACTACGTGCGCTATTTGGCTCATGATTTACGCCCACTATTTACGCATGCGCGCCTCTAATATCGTGCTACTAGAGAGGGCATCCGATAAGTCCGCAATTCCTGGAATTTTCTGCCCCTACAGCCCCGATGTTGGAATATTATCGGAATAGCACTGTAGTTTTATTTCTTTTACATTTTCAAAAACAAATTTCATTGTAATTACATGCATGGAACGATCGTTATTTATATGTTATTTATTTAGATTGTCAGGAAAAGGCACGCAGTGATAGCCGAAATTCAGAATATTAATAAACGAAGTTTCCATTATTTAGTTTTTATTGTTTTCATTTAATTATATTTTATTATTTATTCATAATTATATTTTAATTTTACCTTATCCTTAATTGAATTGTAGTGTAGTGGCTTTTTTGTTTTACATATTGTCAACATGCACTATTCTAAATCTCTTTGAGATTCGGTTTAAGGTGCCTATGGGAGTGTCATCTACTTCTTCACGGCTTAAATCGGCAACAGAGCCGCTGTACATGTTAATTTTCGCCCTTCTTAGCAAGATAGTGTTGGTATATATTCCACGAAGAAGTGTATTATTGCTCTCAAATATAGCCAGTACGTCACCAGTAGCAGTTGCTAAAACAAGTCGCTCTTCAATTGGCATAGGAATAGGGGTGCTGCGTGGTCCTTTAATTTTAATTGGTTTATCGGCAGGAAAAGTGTACCTTCGAACTACATACATACGGTTTGGATTATTCACGGGAATCAGCCGAAGAAATTGAAGTTCTTCAGGATAGTGTCCAAGTATAAGCTCATCACGACGCATGGTAGCACGAAACCTAGACCTGGCACGAGGATTCCTGGCAGGAGGAGACATGGCATGAGGATTTATGGCAGGACGAGACATGGCATGAGGATTTATGGCAGGACGAGACATGGCATGAGGATTTCTGGCAGGAGGAGACATGGCAGGAGGAGACCTAGACCTGGCACGAGAAACGATAAGAAGAGGGTCGCCGTTAGGTAGACAGTCAAATTGTAAACTTAAGTCTGCAACAAGAAATAGAATATTTAATTGATTCTGGAAGTACACACTCGTACTTTATTATTGAATGTGTGCAATAGGGTGCACAGTGGGGAAAAAGTAGAAAAAGCCGATAAAATTACAAAGAAAGTTTTTGAGCCTGATTTTTAATTTAATTTATCAATTTTTTTGTAAACAACCAAAAAAACCCAAAAAAGTTTTGTAAACAAATTATTTGTTGAGAATGTGTTTTCTACTATTTTCAACAATTTAACGATTTTTTTAAAGTTACATTGCAAGAAATTTGAGTGCAAAAAAATATTTTAATAAAAAAAATTTCTCCTAAGACTATTCTTGTTAATATTATAAACAAAAATCAATAAACAAATGCATTATTCAAGCATTTTCGCCAAAAAATTAGTTTTTTTCTATGTAAATTTTTTAAAATCAGAAACCTCATGATAAATTCCGAAAAATTCATAATTTCTTGAAACATTTTATGATTTTTTTCACAAATTTAAAAAACAAATGCATTATTTGGGCATCTGTTGACGAAAAATTCGTGTTTTTTCTAGGTCAGTCCTTTTAATTGGTAAGTGTCCCTACTTTTCATATGCTATAGTACTGAATGAAAAAAAAACTTTTTTCTGAAATTAAAAGGACTTACATTGAAAAAAATGAGTTCTTCTGTCGACAAATGATTAAATAATGCATTTGCTTATTAAATTTGTTAAAAAAAAATAAAATTTAGATTTATGTGATTCGATTTTTGATTTTTTTGTTCAAATTTTTATGAAAGTTGAAAGTAAAATAATAGTTAAATTTTTAACTTAGTTGTTATAAACAAATTGACATAATATTTAGTCTGCACTATGGATTTTGCATTTGCAAAGTAAATCCGATATTTTTAATTATTTTATTAACAAATTATATAAACAAATGCCTAGTGTGGACATTTAAAGGCTGAAACAAATATTTTTTTTTATCCTAATTTTCCTCAAATTTTGTAAAATTTGGATTCTTGTTTTTGAGGAAAATTCAGCATTCAATTCTGAACATAATTATTATAACCGATTTTTTAATTTTTGTTTATTTAAACTTTTATGTTGATTCAAAAATAGGAAAAAATGTGGATTTATCGCTCTAATTTAATCAGTAGTGCATGAATGATAAACATTTTTACTTGTTAGGTTAATTGTTATAAACAAATTATACAAAAAAATTGCCAAAATCATGGATTTTTCGCTGGCAATGTACAATTGTGCGCTAAAATTTTTTGCCTTTACGGTAAAAATGACAGTTGATCAAGAAATTTTGTCACTTGATATTTGTTTATAATTCTGTTCAACAAATTACATAAAAAAATGCTTATTATCGGTATTTATGGGCGTTTTTTCTTCTTATTCTGGATAAACTATCTTGCCAGTTATTTTAATTAAATAAAATTTTTAGTTAAAAATTTTATTCATAAAAAATTTGTCCATCGATATCTGTTTCTAATTTTTTTCAAAAAATTATATAAACAAATGGCTATTATCGGCATTTATGGAAAAAAGAACCGTTTCTTCTACTTATTCTGTAAAAACTATATGGTCAGTGATTTTTATCCAAAAAGTTTTTTAAATTATATTTGTTTATAATTCTGTTTAACAAATTACATAAACAAATGCCTATTATCGGCATTTAAGGGCCAAAAAGAATCTCTTTTTCTTCTTATTCTGTAAAAAATATCTTTTCAGAGATTTTAATTTAAAAAAATTTGTCCAAGGATATTTGTTTTCAATTTTCTTCAACAAATTATATAAACAAAATGCCTATTTTCGGCATTTATGGGCAAAAAAGAACCGTTTTTTTTCTTATTCTGTAAAAACTATATGTTTAGTGATTTAAGTCCAAGAAAATTTTTCAAACGTTATTTGTTTACAATTCTGTTTAACAAATTACATAAACAAATGTCTATTATCTGCATTCATAGGCCAAAAAGAATCTCTTTTTCTTTTTATTCTGTACAAAATATCTTGTCAGAGATTTGATTTAAAGAAAATTTGTCCAAGGATATTTGTTTCTAATTGAAAAAAAGTATATAAACAAATTCCTATTATCGGCATTTATGGGCAAAAAAGAAACGTTTTTTCTTCTTATTCTGTAAAAACTATAATATTAGTAATTTTAATCTAAGAAAATTTTTCAAACGATATTTGTTTATAATTCTGTTCAACAAATTACATAAACAAATGCCTATCATCGTCATTTATGGGCGTATTTTTTTTCTCATTCTGGACAAACTATCTTTTCAGATATTTTATTTGAAGAAAATTTGTCACTTGATATTTGTTTATAATTCTGTTCAACAAATTACATAAACAAATGGCTATTATTGGTATTAATGGGCAAAAAAGAACCGTTTTTTCTTCTTATTCTGTAAAAACTATATAGTCAGTGACTTTAATCCAAGAAAATTTTTCAAACGATACTTGTTTATAATTCTGTTCAACAAATTATATAAACAAATGCCTATAATCGTTATTTGTGGGCGTATTTGTTTCTCATTTTGGACAAAATATCTTTTCAAATATTTAATTTAAAAAAATTTTGTCACTTGATATTTGTTTACAATTCTGTTGAACAAATTACATAAACAAATGCCTACTATCTGCATTTTCGGACAAAAAAGAACCGTTTTTCTTCTTATTCTGTAAAAGCTATATGGACAGTGATTGTAATCCAAGAAAATTTTTTAAACGATATTTGTTGATAATTCTGTTCAACAAATTACATAAACAAATACCTATTGTCGGTATTTATCGACGTTTTTTCTTCTTATTCTGTACAAACTATATAGTCAGTGATTTTAATCTAAAAAAAATTTTCAAACGATGCTTCTTTATAATTCTGTTCAACAAATTACATAAACAAATGCCTATTATCGGCATTTATGAACAAAAAAGAACCGTTTTTTCTTCTTATTGTGTAAAAATTATATGGACAGTAATTTTAATCAAAGAAAATTTTTTAAACGATATTTGATTATAATCCTGTTCAACAAATTATATAAACAAATGCCTATTATCTGCATTAGTGGGCCAAAAAGAATCTTAATTTCTTCTTATTTTGTACAAAATATCTTGTCAGAGATTTTAATTAAAGAAAATTTGTCCAGCGATATTTGTTTCTAATTTTTTTCAACAAATTATATAAACAAATGCCTATTATCGATATTTATGGGCGTTTTTTCTTTTTATTCTGGACAAACTATCTTGTAAGTTATTTTAATTAAAGAAAATTTGTCAACCGAAATTTTTTTCTAATTTTATTCAACAAATTATATAAACAAATGCCTATTATCTGCATTTATGGGAAAAAAGAACTGTTTTTTTTTCTTATGCTGTAAAAACTATAATATCAGTGACTTTAATCCAAGAAAGTTTTTCGCATGATATTTGTTTATAATTCTGTTTAAAAAATTACATAAACAAATGCCTATTGTCGATTTTTATAGACGTTTTTTCTTCTGGTGATAAGATTTCTAGAGAGTTGTTGAGTCTGATTTTTGAATTAGGTTTTCAATTTTTTATAAATAAACAAATATTACAAAACGCTTATAATATGTTGATAAATTTTATTATTTATTTAAAAAAATTCAATAAAAATTCGTTAATCAGCCATTTGTCTACAGAAATTTTTTTCTTACTATTTCAACTTTTTTAATAAGGAAGTTTAAGATAACTTCAGCAAGATTCATAACTTTTTGGTCAATTTCATGATTTTTTAAAACAAATTTAATAAACAAATGCGTTATTTGGGCAGTTATGGCCCGAAAAATTCGTTTTTTTCGATGTCAGTCATGTGAATTGGGAACTTCTTCATACTTTCACCAAAATTCATAATTGATTGATAAATTTTATTTTATTTTTTTAACAAATTTAATAAACAAATTCATTATTTTGTCTCTTTCTATGGAAATTCTTGTCTTTTTTAATGTCAGTGTCCTAATAAAAAATGTTGACATAAAAAAAACAAATTTTTCTGTAGAAAAATGCCTCATTATTGTATTTTTCATTATTTTGTTTAAAAATATCATAAAATTTATCAACTTATTATGAACGTTAATAAAATTCTCATGAAGTTTCCAACTGAAAAGATTGACATTAAAAAAATCGAATTTTTCTCCCAAAAAATGCCCGAATAAGTCATTTGTTTATTAAATTTGTTTGAAAAAACATAATAATAATTAGGAAATAATAAATTTTGATAAAATTACATTAAGGTTCCTAATTAAAAAGAAATTGATATCGAAAAAAACGAATTTTTCTATCGAAAAGTGCCTGATTACTGATTTGTTCAATAAATTTGTTTATAATATAAACAATTATAATCTTAAATTTTTTTTAATATAACAGTGTTTTCTCTCAAATTTCTTGCAATATAACTTGAAAAAACTTATAATTATGGAAAATCGTAGAAAAGATTTTTTCAAGAAATAATTTATTTACAAACAATATTTTTGTTTATTTAATAGGATTAGAACATTGTTAACCAAGTTCTTAAGCTTTCAGCTAATAAAATAAATTTTTAACCAAAAATGTATCAGTTAAATTTTTACTTAAAAAATTAATTTTACTTCGTAAAAACAATTTTTTAACAAAATATTTCAATTTTTAAACAAATCGTTAATTTTTTAATCAAATAGATTAGTTTTCCACCACCATAGTTGAATTTCATGCAAAAAATATGAGTTTTCAAAAAAGCAAATAATTTTCAATCAGAAAATATACGAGTTTTCAAGATAAAAGTTAATATAGGAGATAAAGAAAGAAGGGAATATGGAGGAGAGGAGAAAGGAAGTCAAAAGACGTATCGAGGGGGATGAGGAAAGGAAATAAAAATAAGAATAACAATAAGGATGAAAAGGAAGCGAAGGTAAAAAGATCAGAAAGAGGGGCTTGGTCAATGGAAGGAAAGAACATTTTCTGAAAAATTGAGGAATATCCAAATAAGGGATGGAAATGTAAACGAGGAGATGAAAATATTAATAGGAGAAATAATAGGAGTATGGGAAACCACGAAGAAAGAAGTTAGTAAAGGAGAGGATAGAAGAGGATGGGATGAGGAATGCAAAGAAAAAAAGGTTGAAAAGGAATTGAGAGAAATGGAGAAAGGGGAAATGTAGTGGATAGAATATGGGAGAAGAATGAGGAGTATACTGAGTTGAGTGATCGAAAAAAAGAGGACGAAAATAAAAGGTTTAAGGAAGAAACAGATAGAGCTGCGACGGAAGAGGAGGCTTGGAAGATAGTAAATAGAGAGAGAGAGAGAGAGAGAGAGAGAGAGAGAGAGAGAGAGAAAGAAGGTAAAGAGTAAACGAGGATATGGAGATGGTAAAATGGAAAGAATATTTTAAAGGTTTACTAGGAGGGGTGGAGATAAAAGTTAGGAGAGGAGAAAAATATGATAGAGAAAGAGATGAGGAGGAGGAAATCACAAGGAAGAAAATAGGTAAGGTATTATGGATTATACAAGATGGAAGGCTACCTGGTATAGATAAGATTCCAAATGAAGTCTGGAAATAGAGGAAACAAAATTAAAGGGAAAGGGGTGGCCAGAGTCATGGAAAGAAAAAGTAGTGGTTCTGTTAGTGAAGATACGAGAAGCTCGCGAATCGGCAACTCCAAAGAAAGGAACGGGAAATGCCAATACGCGCACGCGCACGAGCGCGTCGAATTAAGAGCAGTGCACTGTCGCGCACGACACACTCTTAAATAGAAAGGGGGTATAGGGGAAAAATTCCACTCGCTCCTTTGGAGTTGGAACGCCCGTATCAGCGAACCACTCGTATCTTTGGAGTACACCTTTCTGATGAATAAAAGGAGAAAAGGGAGAGTTTTTCTGTTTAGTAAGAGGGTTAAACAAAGGTGGTCGTTTATCCCACTTTTATTTAATATATTAATCTCAGACTTAGAAGAAGAAATGAAGAAAAGAAGATGGGGAGAAGTAAAGATAAGGGAGGAAAATATATACCCACTGGCATACGCGGAGGATATAGTGTTGATGACAGAGGATGAAATAGGGACTATAGGCTTAATAGTGGACTAGATAAGTACTTAGATGGAAAAACGGAGGGAGAAGAAAGAAAGAATGGACTGGGGCATAAAAGGGAGTAAAGGAAGAAGAAGTAAAGCAGTTCAAATATTTGGGCGAATAGAAAAAGAAGGTTACAAAGGATTGTAGATGGAGACATGGCTGAGAGATGGGAATGGAAAGGAAGGAAAAAGATTGTAAGGTTACAATATAGATATATAAGATGGACTCTAGGATTGTACTAGAGGACGTGACAATTTGGGGCAAAATTAGAGAAAACGGAGGGGCGAAATTAGAGAAAAGGGAGGGGCGACGTTAGAGAAAAGAGCGGGGTGAAATTAGAGACAAGGGAGGGGCGAAATTAGAGAAAAGGGAGGGGCGAATTTAGGGAGAAGGGAGGGGCGTTATCGAAAAAGTGTTTGGAGGAGGTAAGAGAAAGTAGAGGGAGGGCGCCAGAATTAAAGAGAAAAAAGGGAGTTTTTAAGTGCAAGATATATAGGGGAGGGCAATAGAGTAAAGGGAATGAAGAGATAATTAATAGAAAGATAGGAAGAGATTATATTTACCAATAGAATTGAGAAAAAGTGCCGCGGACATCCAGAGAGTATAAGGAATCTTCATATTTTCGAATTAAATGAAAAGTTTATTGATTTATTATTAAGAAATTTTATTAAGGCTGGAAAGATGATGAATATTCTAGTGGTTTCTTGGATTATATAAAATATTCCACAGTCATTATCTTATTGATAGTAAGCGTCATGCTTGTTTTTCTTATATATTTACATTTCATTAATTGGTTTAAGGCAAAAATTTAGTTCATAAGCTCGTTAAAACTGATATCACAATTTGTATAATCTGCTACTTTGCAGGGAACTAGGGTGGTCCAAAAACAAGCAAGCAAGAAAAAATTAATGCGTTTTTTAAATGACATTTTTGCACAGGAATTTTAAAATTAGAGGTCTAACTATTGAAAAATCAAATTTAGGTATTGTGAATTCTCTTTTGTTAAAACTCCATCGGCATAAAAAAAAAACTTTATCATCACCTGCCTCATGAGGAAAAAGATTAATTGTAGCTTATCAAAAATTTTATTTTTTTTATTTTTTAATATTTTTTTATAAATAAGAGAAAGATTACGCTTCCTGTCAAAATGCGTGTACCTGTTTCTAACTACGATAGGCACGAAAACAAATTGATAGACAAAAATTGTTCAACCAAAAAATGAGATGAAAAGTTGTTAAAATTTTTTGTATTTTTCAAGTATGTTTATTATTGATTTCGAAAAATCGAAAAATATTTGTTTGAATCATTTTTAATGGTACTCGTGATTTTCTTTTTATTTATCGTAAGTTGTATGCAGAAGATTTATAATTCAAAGAGTGACGCATAGCAGGGATAATGCCCCAGTATAAGTGAATAAAGTCGCGCATGATGAGACCTCGGCCTGGCAGGAGGAGTCCTGGCAGGAGAAGACTTGGCACATTTATCATTTTATCTTCTGCCTTGCTTGCTCCAAGAACTCTCACATTCCTTTTCCTTTTCGCTCTCTCGTCACTCTTTATTTCCATTCTTCCTTCGATAATTTCCTTGGCTGACCCCACCATGTCCTATCTTCTTCCTCTGCCTGGCAGCTTACCTCCTTCTTTTCTCTTTCTCTCATGACAGTTTTTTTTTTGACTTCCAGCCTCACTATTTTTTCCTGCAGCCTCTGCATCACTTCTTCAATTCTCCTCCTGCCAATCTCCCTCTCTGCTTCCTCTTGAACACTCCCTGCTTCTCATTCCTGCCTCCGAAAAAGAGAGACTGGAGCACTGAAGAGTGACATAAGACTTGGAAAAATAATACACATAATTTTTATTGTAATTATCAGTAATTAAATTTTACTTTTACATTCTTTTAAATTAGGTTGTCGCATATTAGACTTGGTTTACATTTTGTTTACATGTACAATTTTAAAACTCTTTGAGATTGGGTAAAATGTGCTTATAGGAACATCCATGAGTTCTTGTGGACTTAAAGCTTCAATAGCACCACTGTGCATGTTTATTTTCACCCGTTTTCGATTCTCAGTTCTTAAATATATTCCACGAAGTTGTGTATTATTTCTTTCCAATATAGCCAGGATGTCATCAGTTGACGTTGATAAAACAAGTCGCTCTTCAGTTGGCATTGGCAGAGAGGTACCGCCTGCTCCTCTAATTGTAAGTGGTTTATCAGCAGAAAAAGTGTATCTGCGAACTTGAAATACACAGTCCGAATTAGTGTTGGGAATAAGCCGAAGAAAACTAAGTTCTTCAGGATGATGTCCAAGTATGAGTGAATAACGACGCATGAGAGAAGGAGACCTGTATCTGGCAGAAGGAGACCTCTTACTGGCAGGAGGAGACTTGTAACTGGCAGGAGGAGACCTGTAACTGGCAGGAGGTGACTTGTAACTGGCAGGAGGAGCCTTGGCGTTAGGAGACCTTGACCTGAAACGAGAAGTCAACTCGGCAGTAGAAGGAGTCTTGTCAGAAAAACGATTTCGGTCAGAAGAATAAGAAGTACTGGAACGAGGAGCAGTAGGAAGAGGGTCGCCATTAGGTAGACAATCAAATTGCGAACTCAGCTCTGCAACAAGAAATGGAGTATTAATTTTTTCTTGAATTATTGTGATGAAGAAATCTCGTATTCTGACGTGTCAACATGTGCTGTCTCAAAAATTTCGATTGCAGATGATAAAGGAATACACAGTGGCTCAGACAAAATAATTCGTCAGAATATGGAAAACAGGCACTATTACCACAAATAACTATTTTTCAGCATTTTTTCAAATTCGGGGTAACCACCCGTATTATAGTATGCCAGTGGTTTGCCAGTACTGTCTCAAAACTGACAGACCATACTGCGCCAATAGTGGCACGCCAGTACTGTCTATTTCTACGTGGGTAACTTAATCGAAAAAAAAAGAAAATTTACTCTAAATAAGAAATTCTACAAATTATTCCTATTTTTCACAATTAAGTTGAATACTCTAGAAATATGTTAAATTTACTCTAAACTTTAAAAAATACAAAACTTTGTAAAAGTAGAAAATATTTACCAATAGAATACAGAAAACCCGCCGTGCATATAGACAGAGTATAAAAAATCCTCATATTTTCTAATCAGACAAAAAACTTATTAGTGCCTATTATTGAAGAATTTTATTACGACTAGCCAGCTAAAAAATATTCCAGTATTTCCTTAGATTAAGTACATAATGTAATAAGATTTGTGCCTATATTGTATTTACATTTCATTAATTAGTTTCAGGGACAAAATTTATTTCATAACTTTGTTCAAACTGATATCACAATTTAGGTGATGTTGTAATTTCTAGATAAATCTGATGTTTGCACCGCAGACTCATATCGAGTTTATTAGGAAGGAACTTTATGGTGGACAAAAAATGTTAATTCTGTTTCTTTGCGTTTTATTATAAATTTAAAATATCATATATAAATACTCTTTTCTACTGATAATTAAATATTTAAATACATTTTCTAAACAATTTATAATCAAAAAACAATTCTCTCATAATTGAGTTAGGAAGTCTCGGTTTTTCCATATTTTTAACCTTTTAGATGAGAGCGAGGAAAAAACGTATTATATTCAACAGAAATAATTGTTTAAACAATATTTTATTATTTTTAATAACTGTCTGTTAGAAAAGTTTGTAACTTTGTAACCAAAAACTATAATTATTTGGCAATAGTGAATTCTCTTTTGTTAAAGCTCCTTCGGCTTTAACGAACACATTCTCATCACTTACCTCCAGCAGCGTTATGTTAGATGGGAGTTCATGCGATGCCTGTGATATAGTTAAACGAAAAATATAATATTTGATTTTCCATTATTTTTTTATGCTGTCAAAATTTTAATATTTAATTTGCTAACAAAAATTCAATAGTTCTTTATGATATAATTAAAAATTGTTCTAAAAAATGGTGTCAAAAATTTTCAAAATGCTCTAACTTTTTGAACTTTTATTCCAAATAGCTGGCATTGCCATTTCCGGACAAGTAACACATCCTCTTCACACAAATATTGCACTTTCTCCCTTGACAAAATCCACACATACTTCCCATTAAACCTTGACTCTCTTATTCTCTCCACCCCTGCTTCCTTCTCCCTCTTTATGCCATTTCTTTTCACCAACTTATACACTCTCCTTCCGTCCTCATGTACCCTTTTCACTTCATCCATCTGTAATCAATTTGTTCTAAAATACCTTTCCCTTTCCACCTTCATCTCCCCACCCCTACGGCTGTACTTCTCCCACCAACATTCCCTAGCCAGCTTACTTCCCCTCTCTTCTAAAAATTTTGTCTCGCATTTACACGCTGGGCCTCCCGTTATAATCGCTAAACTCGTTCTTCCTATCTCCCACTTGACAATATAGTTCGGCGTATTCCTTGCTAACCCCAGTGTCCACTTTACATACCTCTCCTGTATCCTATATACTTCCTCACTTACCTTCGACCCCCTACACCTCCACTCATTTGCAAACAACCTCTTTCCCAGCCCCTGAACTTGCCTCATCACCACATCTGCCCTTCTCACTCTCTCTCTCTCTCTCTCTTATATGACGATCCACTCCTCCATTCCTCCGAAACAGGAAGCC
The DNA here is from genome assembly GCA_010014905.2 of Druon quercuslanigerum. NCBI lineage: Eukaryota > Metazoa > Arthropoda > Insecta > Hymenoptera > Cynipidae > Druon > Druon quercuslanigerum. Next base: position 4,981 of record JAAAKG020201435.1, on the reverse strand, counting down.
CAGGTAAACATAGTCTTTCACCTTCTGTACCGCTTTTCCCTTCCACTTCCACTTCCCTTCCTTATCTCTTCCCCCTTCTTTTCTGAACACCATAACCTTCAACTTATCCGCTTTCAACTCTAACCCTTTTTTGTTCAAATATCTTCTCAACCTTTTCATCGTCTCTTTTAAAGCCTCTTCTCCCTTTGCCAGCAGCACTATGTCATCTGCATATGCGAGTGACCATATCCTTACCCCTCCTACCCAAACGCCTCCTACCGGAAGAAAGTTAAGACTACTACGTTAAGACACCTCCTCTGATACCCTCTCGACATGAATACTCGAGATCTCGATATTCCAAGTGGCATTGTGAGTAAATCCCTGAAAGGAGAAGCTACAACTCGTGATGTAGCCTCTCGGGTTAACCTATTTCAGATTTATAGTCCGATGAGAACGGTAAGCCCTTCCACCATGTAGAAGGTCTTGCGAACCCTAAGGAAAATATGATAGGTTATCCTAAACGACAATGTAGATGGGTATCTGGAAGGGGAATATATACACTTAGGAGGAGAAAAGGGGAACGATAATTAATTATGTGATAGTGAATGATAAAGCAAGAGATAAGGTCAAGAAATATAGGCAGCGTCAATGGCCGGTTAATAAAATGTTAAAAATATCAAAATGGGAGAGAAAAATGTAGATGAGGAGATGAAAATAACTATAGGAGAAAAAAGACGAAGATATCGTCTTATAGATATCGAAGATATTTGCACGCTAGCAAAAAAGGAGTTAGTAAAGAAGTGAATATAAGTGGATGGGATAAGGAATCTAAGGAGAAGAAGAAGGAGTTCAGAAGGGAATTAAGAAAATATAGTAAAGGGAAAATTAGATGAGAATAATATAAGATAGAAAAGAAGAAGTATACTGAGTTGTGTGATCGAAAGCAAGAGGAACATAAAAGGTTTGGGGAAGAGGCAGAGAAAGTCAGGATGGTAGATCAGGTTTGGAAGGTGGTAATTAGAGAGAGAAAAAGAAGGAAATAAGTAAACCAGGATGTTTTGATGTTAAAATAGAAAAAAATATTGTATGGATTGGGTAGGAGAGGTAGAGCCAAAAGTTAGAAGGAAAAAACATGGCAGAGAAAAGGAGGATAAAGAGGACATAACGAATGAAGAAACAGTTGAGGCGTCAGGAATAATAAACGGTGTAAAGGCACCTGGTGTAATTATATTCCAAATAATATCTGGAATTTTGAGGGAGAGAAATAAAGGAATGGGCATGAGTGAAGTGTGATAGATTATAGAGGAGAAGGGTAGTCAGAGTTATGAAAGGAAAGACTATTAGTGACGATAGTGAAGAAAGGTAAAGGGGAGGAGGTTAAAGATTATAGGGGTGTGACGAGGAAGCCAAAATTCTATAAGATATGCGTAATTTTTTTGTCGCAGAGGTTGAAGAAATAGGTTACGGAAGAAATATAGAGCCACTGAATGAGAAAATATGAGAAATATGAGAAGGCTCTATAAAGAGAGTAGCGGGAAATTTTCAGAGAGACAAAAAGAAGAGTAAAGGTAGGAGATAGTGTAGGAGTTTGTTTCTGGTTAGTGGAAGTGCTAACGCCAAGAGGTCCTCTGAGCCCATTTTTATTTAATTTATTAATTTCAGACTGAGAAGAAGAAATCAAGAGAAAATGGGGGAGGTTTAGAAATGGAGAAAAACAAAGAAAGAATTGACTGGGAGAGGATAGGGAGTAATGTTAGAAGAAGTAAAGGAGGATCGGAGAATGTGCGTATTTGATATGCTGGTATGGCCGGTGTTCGTGTATGGAAAGAACGTATGATAAATAAAAGGAAGGGAAGAGATTGAGAGTTTACAAGAAAGGTATGTAAGGTGATGATGAGTTTTCTGCGTAAAAAGGTAAATCGAATTTTTAAAAACAATTAGGGAACTGAGAAGAGAGGAGTCAGAGAAAATAAGGGAAAGCAAAGCAGTAGTAATTAGCGAAAATGAGAAAAAATGTGATATTAAAAAATATGGGGAAGTAGGGAAATAAGGCGAGGGCAAGTGGATGAAGTGAGAAAAAATGAGCGAATGGGCAGTAATAAAGTAGGGTAAATTAAAGGGGGTGCAGTGAAAGTGAGAAAAGAAATAGAAAATAAGAGAAAATGAGAACTGGGGTAGTAGAGGATGTGAAGGTAAGTAGGATATGGGAAAATATGGAGAGTCAGGAACAATAAGGAGAAGAAAAAAATAAGAAATAAAAAGAAATGAGGGAATGCGAAGTATGGGAAATTATGAAAGGAATTATATGGAGTGTGAGAGAAAATAAGAGGAGAGGGAGAAGACTAAGTGAAATGAAATAAGGTACCGATAAGTCTGGTAAGAGAAAATAAACGAGGAGAAGCGAAGTAGGAGTTGAGGAAAGATAACGGAAAGGTCTGTCGGAGGCGTAAAGAAAGTGTTCGCGAGGAGAGATATAGATGAGGAAAAGTTGCAGGGAAAGTATAGGAAAGTAAAAGAATGAAATTCATAAGAAAATTAAGAAAAAGAGAAAATGGAATGGTATGCATTCAGCATAAGGAAGCAGGGAAAGTAAAAAAGTGAAGGAAAGAAAAATTTTTTCTTCTAAAATATTTTCGTACGAAAATAAAAACCAACTTTTTTAATCTGTTTCTAAAAAAGAGAGAATAAAGCACTGAAGAACGATTTAAATCTTTGGATCAAGAATGCATTGACTTTTTATAATAATTATCAGTTTTTATATTTTACTTTCACATTTTCGTAAATTGAATTAAAGTGTGTTCATAGGAATTTCGTCGATTTCTTGTTGGTTTAAAGCTTCAATTAGGATCTCAGGATTTCATTGGTTGACCTTGATAAAACAAGTCGCTCATCGACATAGGCAGAGAGATTCGGCGTGCACCTCTAATGGTAATTGGTTTAGCAACAGGAAAACTGTACTTGCGAATTTCAAATACATTTATTCAGATTGGCGTGAGGAATAAGCCGAAAAAATCTATGTTCTTCAGGGTAATGTCCAAGTATAAGTGAATAACGATGCGGGTCAGAATGAGACCTAGGAGGAAAAGACCTGGCAGGAGAAGACCTGACAGGAGAAGATCTGACAGGAGAAGACCTAGCAGGAGAAGACCTGACAGGAGAAGACCTGGCAGGAGAAGATCTGGCAGGAGAAGACCTGGCGGGAGAAGATCTGGCGGGAGAAGATCTGGCAGGAGAAGACCTGGCAGGAGAAGAACTGGCGGGGGAACTGGCAGGAGAATACCTGACAGGAGAAGACCTGACCGAAGATCTAGATCTGACATGAGGATGAGGTTCAGCAGGAGAACAAGGCTTATCTCAAGTCTGCAAGAAGAAATAAAGTGTTATTATTTTTTGACGTAGACACTTGTATGTTAGTACTGAATCTGTGAAATTTCTCAACAGAAATCTAGAAATGACTGAACTAGCGCGAGAAATTTGGTTAAAATCTGATTCCATTTTCATTATCAAAAAAATTCGAATGGAAATTTTTGGCAGAACTCTTCCGCGGGAAAAATAATCTTTATCTAAACTCCTAGAAGCCCTAAAACTTTAAAATGTTTAAAATTTATGTTTTATTTAAATTCCCATCGCCTTTTATATTCTGACTTCATCAAATGAATCCTAAAATCGTTTGAATTTTCAACAAAAAAAAGTTTAATTTTTTAAAGGTTAGGTGCTGCATATGTTTATTTTGAAATTGGCCGGAATTTTTTTCAAAAACATCCGGAACTCTAGAACTATACTAATTTTAATCTAAACTCTAAAAAAGCTAAGCTTTGCAAAAGTAGATTATATTTAACAATCGAATTGAGGATAACTGCCGTGGGTATGAAGAGAGCGTAAAAAATCCTTATCTTTTCTAATCAGACAAAAAACTTATCAATGCCTATTTTTAAAGACTTTTATCAAAAAAAAAGTAATCAATATCAATAGATAATAAGCATAAGGTTTGTCCTTCTAAGGTATTTGCATTTTATTTATCAGATTAAGGTAAACAATCTTCTTTATAACTAGTGTCTACTAGTTTTCCTGAAATTTTCCACTTATGTTTAATATTTATATTAATATCTTCATAGAATAATGCTTTTCATTTAGAGTGAGATCATAATTAATTCAAGATAACAAGCAATAGAGCTTAAACATTTTTTATTATTTTTGATACTGTTATTTTTAAATAATGCTAGAAAGTTTTGCTCACTCAAAACTCATGCATCCTAACATTTAAAATTTTTTGAACAATTTATTATTATTATTATTATTTTGATTTAAATAATGCTAGAAAGTTGCAAATTTCCTAAAATGTCTAACTCATCTTTGAATTTTTAATTGTGAAACGAAAAGTAAATAAGCAATAGAGAATATCATTTTCGAAGCAATTTCTTTTTAATATATATTTTTTTAATTAAATGGATATTTAAAATCATCTGAAAATTTTCTGTATGGATCATAATACATGTAGATTTCCCTTAATGGAAAAAAAGGATGTTGTATGCGAGCTTGGAGAGAATAGAGGATAATTTGACATGGGTACGGATGCAATATAAGTTAAGGAAAATAGCGAAAGGGGGAAAAAAGGGAAGGAGAACATGGGTTAAATATGGGAGGATACAGATAGACGAAGTTTGGTGGCATTGGGATGAAGAAAGGGAAAAGTTAGTAAGAAATGAGGGACAGAGAAACTAGGAGAGGAAGGATAGGGAATTTATGAGAAATTTGACACAATGGGATGTTGTAATAATGATGAAGACATGGCTAGATGAAAAGGAATGGGAAAGAGTAAGGGAAATATTACCAAGAGGTTGCAAATGGCAAGTTCAAAATGCAAAGAGGAAGAATAAAAAGGGCAGAGCAATAGGAGGAATGGTGATGGAAATGGGAAATGAATATATAACAGGGAAAGATAAGAAAGAGAGGAAAGAGCAAAAAGAAGGATTAATAGTAGAAGAGGTAAAGATGGGAGGAG
>JAAAKG020201424.1:0-23504 GCA_010014905.2 Druon quercuslanigerum | reverse complement strand
ATCTGAGCTTTTTTTTTAATTTTAATTTTCATCCGTCATTTATGGATTTATTTGTTTATTTTATTTATTTGTTTATTCTTTACTTTTTTATTATTTATTATTTATTATTTATTTGTATAGTTAATATTATATTATTATTAATTTGTTATTTATCTAATTTATTTATTTAAGCGTTCAAGACTGCATAATAAATTTCTTTAAATTAAAAATAAATTCAAATTAAAAATAAATAAAGAAAGAAAACTGAAACTTTGCAATATTTTCTGTAAAAACTATTTGCTTGTGAAAAAAATAATAAAGCCGGAAGAAAAACAAGGAAATATTTGGAGTCTTCTTCTTTTCTATTTCTTTATTTTTTTATTTCAAGCCTCGTAATCACTTTATAGATACAAAATAGTATGAACAGTTTCATAAATTTAAAAAAAAAGTTTGCGATAGCGAGAAAAACTTTATTTATTATTATTTATTGAATTAAAAGAAACTTATAAGAAGATTTAAATATCTTTTTATTAAAAGTTGATTCAAAATTAAATTATTTTGGTTAAAAATTAAAAATGTGCCTCTTTGGATTGAAAATTTGATTGCAATTTTCTTTCTTTCTTGGATAACAAATTTTTTTGCATATTCAACTATTTTACTGGAAATTCATCTTTCTGATTTAAAAATTTTTATCTTCTGTAGAAATTTCACCTCTATTAAGTAAAAATACAACTCTCTGTTAAAAAATTAAACTGCTTCGGTTGCAAATTAACTTGCTTGTTGAAAATTCGACCGTTTTCCAGAATATTCGTACTTTTGGCTATAATATTCAAATATTTGGTAAAAAATTTAACTATTTGGTTGAAAATTTATGTTTTTAATTGCAAATTTACGCATTTTGCTTCAAATTCGTCTTTTTGTAAATAGTTTATCTCTTTCAATTGAAAATGTAACTCTTTGGTAGAAAATTGAGCCACATTCTTAAAAGTTTCATTTTTTTGGTAAAAGATTCGTAATATTAGTTTAAAAAAATTGATATTTCTTGAAAACTATTTTTTTAAACTGAAACTTGAAATTAATTAATAATCTAAAGTAATTCTCTTAAACGAAAATTGAATTGCTCTACTTTTGGTTAAGAATTCATCTTTTTTAGTTAGAAAATTCAACTATTTACCTAAAAATTTTTAGGAACGAAAAAAATATAAACTAAAAATAAATCAAATAAAATTTGGACTAACACCACATCCAGCGTTTCAAATATTTAGTTAAAAATTTGAGCAATATGTCGAAGATTTTTCTTTTTGGTAGAAAATTTAACTGTTTGGTTAAAAATCTATATATTTTGTTGAAAATTCGTCTTTTTCATATACAATTAATCCTCTTGGTTTAAAATTTAACTAAATATTTGGGAAAAAATATATGTATTTTGTAAACAATTTTATTCTTTAGTAGAAAATCAATGACTAAAATTAATCTGTGTCGGTTGAAAATTAACTACTTAGTTGGAAATTTAATCGCTTTGTAGATAATTCGTATTTTCGACTCGAAAATTAAGTAATATGGTAGAAATTGTAATCATTTGGTTAAAAATTTAATTATTTTAATGAAAATTATTCCTTTTTGGTCGAAAATTAATTCTCTTGGTTAAAAATTCAACTATTTCGTAAAAAATGTATTATCTTCTTGAAAATTGGTTTTTTCTGATAGAAAATTTGTCCACTTGTCTGAAAATTTAAATATTTGGTTGAAAATTTTATGTATTTTGTTAAAAATTCATCTTTTTTATGTAGAAGATCAACTTTTTAAATTAAAAATATAACTGCTTTGAACAAAATCATCTCCTTTAGTTGCGGATTCAAATATTTTATTTAAAATTTGTTTGGTTGGTTACATCTGTTTTTTTTATCTTCTAATATTGAAAATTCATATTCTCGGGTTGAAAATTTGACAGCTTTTTAAAAAAAAGCATGTTTTTGGCTTCAAAATTCAACAATTTAGTAGGAAGTTCAAGTCTTTCATACAAAATTAAACTTTTTTAAAGAAAATTCTATCTTTTTTTAATTGCAAATTAATTTTTTTCAATTAAAATTTAAATACTCCTTTGCCGATAAAATAATTTATCTTCTTAGTTTACAAATTCAACTATTAATTTAAAAATTAAACTCTTTTGTAGAAGGCTCATCTTATTAGTTAAAAATGCAACTCTTTGTTAAAAAATTAATCTGCTTTCGTTCAGAATTCAATTATGTTTGAAATTCGTCTTTTTAAGTTCAATTAAAATATTTTTTATCTAAAATGAAACTCTCTTCTTGTTTAAAATATCAACTATTAAATTTTTTGTTAAGAATTTATATTTTTTAAGAGACTGTTGTCCAAATTTGATATTCAGATGCTCGATTTTTTTCATCACTACGAATTCCGTCGTTAAATTCGCGTGTTTGGCATTAAAGAGAAATTTAAAATTTGATTGATTCTCAATTTAAATCCCTAAATTAAAATATTAATCCATTTTGAGAAAAATTCCGAGATTTTGAATACTTACAAGCTTTACGCAAAACTTCTTCATCCAGATTTTCTCCAAACCAAACGATATGGGGCCTCAAAAGACCGCCACAGTTTTGCTTTTTACATCTGGGTAAATCTTCAACCGGGACATCCGACGACAAATCATTTGCATCAGGAGATCTTCAAAGAGGCCTTAATTAGAATTTAAAATTCATTCCTGATTGATGCGTTAGTTGTAAATTTTAGGGCAAATTATTTAATATTTTATATAATAACTTGTAACGTAACTTTGTTACAATTTTTGCAGTAATTAAAACAAATGAGCAAGAAATTTCAAAATAACTGAATTTTGAATAAACTATTTAAATTAGCAAACAAATTATTGAATTTTCCACTAAAATGATGAATTTTTATATAAAATGGTTTAATTTTAAACAAAAATGCATTTTCAATTTTGAAACAGAAATACAATAGTTAAATTTTCAGTTTAAAAAATTAATTTTTAACAAAATAGTTAAATTGTGCACAAAATTATTGAATTTTCAACTAAAATTATGAATTTTTAAATGGAATGGTTTCTTTTTAAACAGAAAAAATGCATTTTAATCTAAAATGTTGAAATATTTAACTAGAATATTTGTATTTTTATTTAAAGAAACAAATTTTCAATGAAAAAAAAAATCTTAACTTGCATAGTTTAAATTTAAAAAAGAAATAGAATAGTTAAATTTTTAGTTTTAAAAATTAATTTAAAAAAAATAATTTTTAACAAAATAGTTAAATTTTCCACCAAATTATTAAATTTTCAACTAAAATTATGATTTTTTAAATGAAATGGTTTAATTGTAACTAAATAAATGCATTTTAAAGTAAAATTATAGAATGTTCAACTGGAATATTTGTATTTTTATTAATGAAAAATAAAAGTTCAATTAAAAAAAAAAAGAATTTTCAACAAAATCGATAAATTTTCTACGAAGGATAAGAATGTTCAGTTTAACTGATAATTCTTAACTGAAATAGTTCAATTTTTAAACAGAAACAGAAGAGTTAAATTTTCAGTTTAAAAAAATTGAATAAAAACCATTTTTTTTTTAACAAAATAGTTAAATTTTGCACAAAATTATTGAATTTTCAACTAAAATTATGATTTTTAAAATGGAATGGTTTAATTGTAAACAAATAAATGCATTTTAAGCTAAAATGATAAAATATTTAACTGGCATATTTGTATTGTTATTTAAATAAACAAATTTGCAACGAAAAAAAATAATTTTCAACAAAATAGTTAAATTTTCCACCAAATTATTTAATTTTCAACTAAAATTATGATTTTTTAAATGGAATGGTTTAATTTTAAACAAAAAATGCATTTTAAACTAAAATTATGGAATATTCAACTTGAATATTTGTATTTTTATTTAGACAAAATAAATTTTCAATTTAAAAAAAAAGAATTTTCAACAAAATAGTTAAATTTTCTACAAAGGATATTAATTTTTATAGTTAAACTGATGAATCTTAACTGGCGTAGTTTAATTTTAAAACAGAAATAAAATAGTTAAATTTTCTGTTTAAAAAATTAATTTAAAAAACATTTTTTAAACAAAATAGTTAAATTTTGCACAAAATTATTGAATTTTCAACTAAAATTATAAATTTATAAATTCAATGGTTTAATTTTAAACAAAAAATGCATTTTAAACTAAAATTATGGAATATTCAACTTGAATATTTGTATTTTTATTTAGACAAAATAAATTTTCAATTTAAAAAAAAAGAATTTTCAACAAAATAGTTAAATTTTCTACAAAGGATATTAATTTTTATAGTTAAACTGATGAATCTTAACTGGCGTAGTTTAATTTTAAAACAGAAATAAAATAGTTAAATTTTCTGTTTAAAAAATTAATTTAAAAAACATTTTTTAAACAAAATAGTTAAATTTTGCGAAAAATTATTAAATTTTAAACTAAAATGATGGAATATTCAACTTAAACATTTGTATTTTTATTTAAACAAAATAGAAATTAAATTTTCAGTTAAAAAAATAAATTTAAAAAACATTTTTTAAACAAAATAGTTAAATTTTGCACAAAATTATTGAATTTTCAACTAAAATTATGAATTTATAAATGCAGTGGTTCACTTTTAAACAAAAAATGCATTTTAAACTAAAATGATGGAATATTCAAATTGAATATTTTTATTTTTATTTAAACAAAATAAATTTTCAATTTAAAAAAAAAAGAATTTTCAACAAAATAGTTGAATTTTCTACAAAGGATATTAATTTTTATAGTTAAAATGATGAATCTTAACTGGCGTAGTTTAATTTTAAAACAGAAATAAAATAGTTACATTTTCTGTTCAAAAAATTAATTTAAAAAACATTTTTCAAACAAAATAGTTAAATTTTGCACCAAATTATTGAATTTTAAACTAAAATGATGGAATATTCAACTTAAACATTTGTATTTTTATTTAAACAAAATAGAAGTTAAATTTTCAGTTAAAAAAATAAATTAAAAAATAATAACTTTATGTCAAGAAAGACACATTTTCAAGAAAAAATGATATAGTTATATGAACAGATAAAAAAATATTTTTTAGCAAAAAGAGAAAAGAGTTTACGACGAAATACATGAATTTCCAACTAAAACAAAAAATAAAAATGAATATAATATACTATAAAATATAAAATATTTGAATTTTCAACTAAAAAGATGAACTTTTAACAAAGAAGAATAATTTAAACCAAAAATGGAAAAGTTTTATTTAAAGTTGAAAAAATTTTCAACAAAATACATAAACTTTCAACTATAATTATAAATTTTTATTAGGAAAAAAATTATTTTGAACAAAATAGTTAAATTTTTGACAAATCCGCGTTAAAAACCATGCATGTTTTGATTTTTAAAAATTGCAACAAAAAAAATATAAAAGTTATATTTGGAGTTGAAAGTTTAATTTTTAACGCAAAGAAAGACGAATTTTCAATTATAATAATGATTTTACATTTAAAATAATAATTTTGAACAACATAATTGAATTTTCAACTCCAAAGATTAATTTTCTGCCAAAAAAGACGAATTTTCAACTATGACGGTGAATCTTCAATAAAAAAAAAATTACTTTTGGACCAAATTTTTTAATTTTCGACCGAAACGATGAATTTTCAACAAATAAGATTCATTTTATACTCAGAACTACAATATTTTAAGAAACATGTATAAATTTTTATAATATTTTTAGTTAAGAAATTCATTTTCAATAAAATACATTAACTTTTAACTATAATGATAAATCTTCAATAAAAAAATGAACTTATAAAAATAATTGCATTTTCAACAAATAAATAAGAACTTTTAACACTAAAGATAAATTTTCTACAAAGAAAAAAGACGAATTTTTAACAAAATGCATGAATTTTAAACTAAAACCAATAAAATAAAAATAAATGTCAACGAAAAATGGAATGGTTATATTTTAAGATGAAAAAATTAATTTGCAACAGAATATATGAATTTGAAAATATTATAATCAATCATACATAAAAAAAAATAATTTTCAACCAAATATTTGCATTTTCGACTAAAAAGATTAATTTTCAACAAAGAAGAATATTTTCAACAAAGAAGAATAATTTTAACTAAAAATTGAATAGTTATATTTCAAGTTAAAAAAATAATTTTTAACCCAAAAAAAAGGTTTTTCAACAAAATACATAAATTTTTAACTACAATTATAAATTTTTATTAGAAAAAATTATTTTTTTAACAAAATAGTTAAATTTTCGAGAAATCCTCATTAAAATCCATCAATGTTTGAATTTTAAAAAATTGGAACAAAAAAAAAATAAAAGTTGTGTTTTTAGTTGAAAATGTAATTTTTAACGTAAAGAAGACGAATTTTCAACAAAATAAATGAATTTTCCATTACAATAATAAATTTACATTTTGAAAAATAATTTTAAACGACATAATTGAATTTTCAACCCTAAAGATTAATTTTCTGCAAAAAGACGAATTTTCAACTATGATGGTAAATCTTCGATAATAAAAAAATAATTTTGAACCAAATTTGTTAATTTTCAACCAAAACAATGAATTTCTAACTATAACGATAAATCTTTAATAAAAAATGAATTAGAAGAAAATAGTTGCATTTTCAACAAAGAAATAAGAATTTTTAACATTAAAGATAAATTTTCTACAAAGAAAAAAACGAATTTTTAACAAAATGCGTTAATTTACAACTAAAACCAATAAAATTAAAATAAATGTCAACAAAAAATGGAATAGTTCTATTTTAAGATGAAAAAATTAATTTGCAAAAAAATATATGTATTTGAAAATATTATAATCAATCATACATAAAAAAAATAATTTTCAACCAGATATTTGCATTTTCGACTAAAAAGATTAATTTTCAACAAAGAAGAATATTTTCAACAAAGAAGAATAATTTCAATTAAAAATTGAATAGTTATATTTTAAGTTAAAAAAATAATTTTTAACCCAAAAAAACGGATTTTCAACAAAATACATAAACTTTTAACTCTAATTATAAATTTTTAATAAAAAAAATATTTTTTTTTTGAACAAAATAGTTAAATTGTTGAGAAATCCTTATTAAAATCCATGAATGTTTTAATTTAAAAGAATTGCAAAAAAAATAATAGTTATATTTTGAGTTGAAAATGTAATTCTTAACGTAAAGCAAGACGAATTTTCAACAATATATATATAAATTTGAAAATATTATAATAAATCATACATAAAAAAAACAATTTGAACCAAAAATTTAAATTTTCGACAAAAAAGTGAATTTTCGACAAAGAGGATTAATTTCACGCGAACAAAGACAAATTTTTAACAAAATGCAGCAATTTACAACTAACAAAAAATTAAATGTCACCTAAAAATGAAATAGTTTATATTTTTAGATCAAAAATTAATTGTCAACAAAATATATTAATTTGAAAATATTATAATGAATCATACATAAAAAAATAATTTTGAACTAAACATTTGAATTTTTGAAAAAAAAGATGAATTTGCAACTGAAACAAAAAAATAAAAATAAACTTCAACGAAAAATAGAATATTTATATTTTCAGATAAAAAAAATTTTCAAACAAATATATAAATTTGAAAACCTAATAATGAATCAAAAATAAAAAAATTAATTTTGAACCAAATATTTGGTTTTTTCGGCTAAAAAGATGAATTTTCAACAGAATGTTTTGCAGAAAATTGGTATTTTTGGCTTAAAAATTAAACAATTGATAGAAAATATATTCTCATTCTTTGTTAAAAATTCAGTTTTTTCGTTACAAAATTTTTCTCATTTGGTAAACAAAATTTCTTGCTTTTGTTGGTTGAACATTCAACTATTTTTGTGGAAAATTAATCTGATTTGGTTGGGGATTAAGCTATTATATTACAAAATTTTTTTTTTTAAATCCAACTTTAATTTTTAAATAAAATCTTTTTAGTTTAAAAAAATATAAATTTTCTTTAAATTTCTTTAAAAATTGAACTACTTGTAAAAAAATTCATGTATTTTTTTTTGTCCAACTATTTTGTTGTTGAAATTTCGTTTTTTTATCGTGGAAAATTTAACTATTTTTTTTTTTAATTCAGTGGTTTGGTTAAAGAATAATGATTTCAATTTTTAATATAATAATAAACAATAATTTATAATTTATACAAAAAATTTTTAATTTATATTTTGAATTATAATTCAAATAATTTTAGTTTAAAATTTATCTCTCTCACATTTTAATACAAAATCAAACTATTTGTTTACAGAAAATTACTTTTTTTTGTTTGGAATTTTCCCCTTGTTTGAAAATTCGTTTCTTTTGTTTTATTTATTTTTAAACTTCTTTTTTTTATGGATTAACATTTTAGTTATTTTAATTTTTAGATTATAAAATTAACGAAGTGAAAAAAGCAAATTTTTAACTACTTTTTAAAAACTAGTTACTCAAAAAAAAGTAACTTACCCTTTTCCTTCCAAAGCAGGACAAATCGGTATAGACTCGTTTTTTTCGACATTTTTGCATTTCGTACATCGAGTTTTGTAGAGTGAACCGTGAAGTTCCAAAACATTTTCAGCACCTACTCTTTGATGAAGTCCATCTATATTTTGCGTCACGATAGAAACCACTTTGTTTTCCTTGGTTAATCTTTTTTGAAATTCTGCAATTGCTTCATGAGCCTGGTATCAATTTTTCGTAATAAAAATATTTCAGTATATCAGGAAATATAGTAATTTTTTCTCGCAAAAAAAGAGAAAGTTTCAATATTTATTTTTAAATTTAGAAAATAAGAAACATTTTCTATTTCAGGGTAAACATAATTTTTATTAAAACTAGGAAAATTTTAAATAACGGATACGGTTGGTTTTTAAAAAAAGGTTATAACACTTGAATTCGTGCTAAAATTATATTCAAATTAAAGAAAAAAGATTAAATTTCAACCAGTTGCATTTTTAAACAAAATATGAAATTTTTACCAAAACAGAAATTTTTCTAATAAAATACATTAGTTTTTCATCAAATGGTTAAAATTTTGATCAAATTGTTGAACTTTTGAGCCAAAACTACAAATATTATAGAAAATAGTCGAAATTTCAACATAAAAATTAATTTTCAACCAAATCAGATTCTCTTTTAACCGGCCACTTAAATTTTTAAACCAAAAATATGATTTCTACAATAAGTTACATTTTTAAATAAATAGATAAATTTTTAATTACAGTATATAAATTTTCTACCAGAAAAATCAAATTTTTCAACAAAATACATAGATTTCTAAACATATATTTAAATTTTCAACTTTTCTATTAGAAATTTAAAAAAAATCCATTTTTAAACAACAATAGGGCATTTTCAATAGGGAATTTCCACTTGGAAGAATTAATTTTTAATTTAAATGAAAGATAAATTTTCAACAAAAAATGTAATAGTTGGTTCTTCAACAACAAATTTTTTTTATTTTTAATGAAAATAAGATTAATTATTGAACAATAGTTGCATTTTTAATACAAAAAAATTGTTTTTGCTAAAAAAAAAAGAATTTTCAACAAAATGCATAAATTTTCAAACAAATAGTGAAATTTTTCACAAAATTGTTGAATTTTTAACCGTAAAAGATTAATTTTCTTTGAAAAATCTAATAGTCAATATTTCAGCAATAAAATTTAATTTTTAATAATAGGAAAAAAATATTTAAATCCTAAACTAAACTGATTAATTTTCAAATGAAAAAACTTAATTTTTAATTCATAGATTGCAGAAAAAATTTAATTTTTTGCGAAAAAGGGGAAATTTTCAATATTCATTTTTAAATTTAGAAAAGAAGAAAAAAATTTTCTATTTCAGGGTAAAAATAGTTTTGAAAATTTTTAATAACGGATAAACTTTTTTTTCAAAGTTTTTAACACTTGAAAAAAAGTATATGCGAATTAGAGCAAAAGAAATTAACTCTAATTTTGTATGTATTTAATTTTTTTTAAAATTAAATCATTTTTTAAGATTAAAAATCCAAAACATTACTTCAAAATTTCAAAAACTCTACATATTTTTTTAGTATTAATAAATGTTTATAAAAAACGTTAATTTTCAGCGGAATAGTTTATTTTAAACCAAAGAGATAAATTTTTAACTAGAATATTGTATCTTCAAAAACAAAACGAATTACAAACAATTGAATAGTTTATATTTCATTTAAAAAATTGCCTTTCGAACCTTTCAGATTTTTTCCATACTTTTAGAAATCTTTGAAAATATTTTTTATATATTCTCTAAAAATTAATTTTCTTGAATAAAAAATCCTTTTAAATTTTCCCAGGAATCTTGAGACTTTTTAAAATTAAATCTTCAAAAATCTACATTTTGTCTTAATATTTTTGAAATAATTTCAGATTTTAGATTAGTTTTGAAACTTTTTCCCTATATTTTTAACTTTCTTCTAAATAATTTAACCTTTCTACTATTTTTTTTAATTGCGCTAGAATCTTCCAGATTCTTTTTTGAAAGTAAAAAGTTTTTTAAACTAAACATCTTTTTAAAATTTCTTTACAAATTAATTAGTAATTCATCTAGAAATTTTTTAAATAAAAATCTAGCATTTTTAGTTTAAAATTAAACTACATGGTTGAAAATTCAACTGTTTACTTGTAAATTAACTTTCTTTTTGAAAATGCATATTCTCGAGTAGAAAATTTACTTCATTATAAAAAATGCATCCATTTAGTTAAAAATGTTTAGAAACGAAAAAATATAAACTAAAAATTAATCATAAAATTTGCACTAACATCTATTTGGTAGAAAACTCCTGAATTTGCTTTAAAAATCGTCTTTTATATCACAAATTAATCCTTTTGGTTTCAAATTGAATTATAGGGTAGAAAATATTCGCATTTTCAACAGTAAAGTTAAATTTTCTACGAAAAAAAACGAATTCAACCGAACACCAGAAAGTTAGATATTTATTTTAAAAAATGAATTTCTTATTTTTAATTACAGAAATGAATTTTTTAACTAAAATGATGAATCTTTAATCAGAACATGATTTTTCAACCAAACAAATTAATTTTCTACCCAAAAATAACGAGTTTTCAACAAACTTCATGAATTTTAATTAAAAAAGATAAATTTATATTCAAAAATGAAATATGCAGTTATATTTTCAGTTGAAAAAATTTAGTTTTACCCTCGAAAGAGATCAATTTTCAACCTTAACGATTAATTTTTTACCGAAAAAGGCGAATTTATTAAAAAAGTTGTGAATTTTGAAACAAATATTTGAATTATAGGCGAAAAAGATGATTTTTTAATGAAGATTAATTTTATACCAAAAAAGGCCAATTTTTCGAACGTGACAAAGCATTTGAAGGTAATAAAATTAATTTTCAAACAAAACGAAAAAAAAAGGTTTTTCAACCAAATTGCAATATTTTCGACCAAAAAGTGAACAGTTTTGAACAGAAAAAGATACATTTTCAACCACAAGTAAAAAACAATTATATTTTTAGTTAAAAACTTAAATTTTAAATAAAAATAAGATACATTTTTAAAAAAATACCTCAATTTTTTAACAGACATTAATTGGTAACCAAAAAAATTAATTTGAAATAAAATATGTACATTTTTATATAAATTGGTGAATTTATTAATAGTTTAAAATATTGATTTTGAACCAAATATTTGAATATTCTACCAAAAAAATGAAGTTTTAACAACAAAAATTAATTTTATTCTAATGTAGACAAATTTTCAACAAAATGCATGAATTTTCAAATAAAAAAGATAATAATTCAAACAAAAATGAAATAGTTGTATTTTCAGTTAAAAAATTCATTTTTAACAATTAGAAATGTGCATTTTTACAAAATGCATACATTTTAAACTATAATAGTGGATCTTCATTAAAATAATAATTAATTTTGAAACAAATATTTGAAATTTCAACCAAAAATATGAATTTTTAACAGCAAAAAAATAAAATTTACTCCATAAAAAATAAAATGTTTGAAAGAAATGCGTGAATTCTTAACTAAAAGAGATCAATTTTGAACAAAAAACGGAATAGTTGAATTTTCAGTTCAAAAAATTATTTTTCAAACAAAATAAAGAATTTTCAACAAAATTGTCATATTTTCAACCAAAAATAAAATGGTTTTTACTTAAATTTTAAACTTTAAAATTTTTTAAAAAAGAGGAATTTTTTAACGAAGAAGATTATTTTTATTCTAAGAGAGTCGCATTTTCAACAAAATGCATGAATTTTTATTTCAAATTTTTAT
This sequence comes from Druon quercuslanigerum, assembly GCA_010014905.2. Classification (NCBI taxonomy): domain Eukaryota; kingdom Metazoa; phylum Arthropoda; class Insecta; order Hymenoptera; family Cynipidae; genus Druon; species Druon quercuslanigerum. The sequence goes on along the minus strand of JAAAKG020201424.1, from coordinate 11,201 downwards.
GTTCAAATAAAAATGAAATAGTTGCATTTTCAATTGAAAAATTCATTTTTAGTAATATATTTTTATTGAATATGCGACCAAAAAGATGAATTTTTAACAGCAAAAAAAATTAGTTTTACGTCGGGGGAACTAAATTTTAATAAAATGCGTGAATTTTCAACTGAAAGAGATCAATTTTGAACTAAAAATAGAATAGTTGAATTTTCAGTTTAAAAAATTAGTTTTCAAACAAAACAAAACAAAAAGAATTTTCAACAAAACTTTTATATTTTCAATCAAAAATAAAGTAGTTTTTAACAGAAAAAGATACATTTACAACCGCAAGTGGAAGACTTATATTTTCAGATTTTAAACTTAATTTGAATTAAAAGATACACTTTTAACAAAATATATCAATTTTTCAACAAAAACATTAATTGGTAACCAAAAAAATTAATTTCCAATAAAATACATAATATTTATCTATAATAGTGAATATTTAATCTTTTTAAATATTTATTTTGAACCAAATATTTGAAATCTCTATCAAAAAGATGAATTTTTAACAAAGAAAATTAATTTTATCATAAAAGAGAGACGAATTTTCAAAAAAGTGCATGCATTTTCAACAAAATGCATGAATTTTCAAATACAAAAATAATTCAAATAAAAACAGAATAGTTTTATGTTCAGTGCAAAAAATAATTTTTTATAAAATACATAAATTTTCAACTATACTGGTGGATCATCAATTTAAAAAATAATTATTTTTAAACCAAATTTTTGAATTTTCGACCAAAAATATGAATTTTTAACAAACAAAAAAATAAAATTTCAATAAATTGCATTGAATTTCAACTAAAAGAGATTAATTTTAATTTTAAAAAAAATTGAATTTTTAGATAATAAAATAAAAAGTAAATAAAATAAGTAAATTTGTATTCATAATGGTAAATATTTAATTTTTTTAAATATTGATTTTGAACCAAATAATTGAAAATTTGATCAAAAATGTGAATTTTTAACAAATGAAATTAATTTTATCTTAAAAGAGAAACGAATTTTCAACAAAATACATGAATTTTCAAATAAAAAAGATAATAATTTAAATAAAAATAAAATAGTTATATTTTCAGTTGAAAAATTCATTTTAACAAAAAGAAATGTGCATTGTTATTAAAATACATACATTTTCAAGTATAATAGTGGATCTTAAATTAAAAAATAATGAATTTTGAAACAAATAGATGAATTTTTGACCAAAAATATGATATTTTAACAGAAAAAAAATTTACCCATCAAAAATAAAAAATTTGAAAGAAATGCGTGAATTTTTAACTAAAAGAAATAAACTTCGAACTAAAAATAAAATAGTTTTTAACAGAAAAAGATACATTTTCAATCGGAAGCAGAAGACTTATATTTTTATTTAAAAACTTAAATTTTAACCAGAAATTAAGACAAATCTTTCAACAAAATGTCTCCATTTTTATTAAAGAAATTAATTTGCAAACCAAAAAAATTAATTTTCAATAAAATACGTAAATTTGTATTCATAATGGTAAATATTTAACTTTTTTACATATTTATTTTGAACCAAATATTTAAAAATTCGATGAAAAAGATGCATTTTTTAAAAAGAAAATTAATTTTATCTAAAAAGAGAGACGAATTTTCAACGAAATGCATGAATTTTCAAATAAAAAAGATAATAATAAAAATAAAAATGAAATAGTTGTATTTTCAATTTAAAAATTCATTTTTAACAAAAAGAAATGTGTATTTTTAAAAAAATGCATGAATTTTCAAGTATGATAGTGGATCTTCAATCAAAAAATAATGAATTTTGAAACAAATATTTGAATTTTCGACCAAAAATAGGAATTTTGAACAGCAAAAAAATCAAATTTACCCCAAGAAAAATGAAATTTCAATGAAATACGTGAATTTTTAGTTCAAAAAATTAATTTTTAAACAAAACATAAAAAAAAAAGAATTTTCAACAAAATTGTAACCTTTCCAACCAAAAATGAAATATTTTCTAACAGAAAAATATAGATTTTTAACCAGGAGTGGAATACTTCTATTTTCAGTTAAAAACTTAAATTTTAACTAAAAGTAAGATACATTTTTGACAAAATATCTCAATGTTATGCCAAATAAATTAATTGTTAACCAACCAAATTATTTTTTAATAAAATATGTTAATTTTATCTATATTGGTGAATATTTGATTTTTTTAAATATTGATTTTGAACCAAATATTTGAATATTTGATCAAAAAGATCATTTTTAACGAAGAAGATTAATTTTATTCTTAAAGAGTCACATTTTCAGCAAAATGCATGAATTTCCATATCAAAAAGATAATAATTCAAATAAAAATTGAATACTTATATTTTCAGTTGAAAAATTCATTATTAAGAAAACGCATATATTTTCAACGATAATGGTGGGTGAATTTTGAGCCAAACATTGTAATTTTCGACCAAAAATATGAATTTTCAAGGGCAAAAAAAAAAAAACAAAATTTACCCCAAAATAAATAAAATTTTAGTAAAATGCATGAATTTTCAACTGAAAAAGATCATTTTTGAACTAAAGATGGAATAGTTGAATTTTTAGTTAAAAACAATTAAATTAAAAAAAAAAATCAGCAAAATTGTAATATTTTCAACCAAAAAAAAAAAATAATTTTTGACAGAAAAATATACATTTTCAACCGCAAGTGGAAGACTTATATTTTCATTTAAAAACTTACATTAATTGTGAACCAAGCAAATTAATTTTCAATAAAATACGTAAATTTTGATCTATAATGGTAAATTTATTAATTTTTAAAAATATTGACTTTGAAACAAATATAGTTATATTTTGAGTTAAAATATTCATTTTTAACAAAATGCATTAATTTTCCACTACAATGGTAAACCATTTAATTAAAAAAAAAAGAATTTTTAAAAAAATATTTGAATTTTCGACCAAAAATATGAATTTTTAAAAGCAAAAAAATGAGTTTAGCGCAGAGAGAAATGAAATTTCAATAAAATGCGTGAATTTTCAACTAAACGAGATAATTTTTTTTTAACTAAAAATGGAACAGTTGAATTTTCAGCTTAAAAAAAATTAAATTTGAAAAAAAAGGAATTTTCAACAAAATTGTGATATTTTCAACCAAAAATTAAATAGTTTTAACCGAAAAAAAACATTCTTAAGCGGAAGAGTGAGACTTATATTTCCTTTTAAAAACTTAAATTTTAACAAGAAAGTAAGACAAATTTTTTTTTAAATATCTCAATTATTACTAAAGAAATTAATTGTTAACCAAGAAAATTAATTTTAAATAAAATTCGTGAATTTCTATTCATAATCGTGAATACTTAATTTTTTTAAATATTGATTTGGAACCAAATACTTGAAAATTCTATCAAAAAGATTAATTTTTAACAAAGAAAATTAACTTTCTCTTAAAATAGAGACGAATTTTCAACAAAACGCATGAATTTTCAAATAAAAAAGATAACATTTCAAATAAAAATGAAATAATTGTATTTTCAGTTAAAAAATTCATTTTTAACAAAAAGGAATGTGCATTTTCAACAAAATGCATAAACTTTCAACTATAATAGTGGATCTTTAATTAAAAAATAATAAATTTTGAACTAAATATTTGAAAATTCGATTAAAAAGATAATTTTTTAACAAAGAAAATTAATTTTATTTTAAAGGAGAGATGAATTTTCAATAAAATGCATTAATTTTCACATAAAAAAGACAATAATTTAAATAAAAATAGAATAGTTATATTTTTATGTGAGAAATTCATTTTTAACAAAATGAATTAATTTTCAACTCTAATGGTGGATCTTCAATTTGAAAAATAATTAATTTTGAACCAAATACGTGGATTTTCGACCAAAAATATGAATTTTTAACAGCAAAAAAATAAAATTTAGCCCAAGAAAAATGACATTTTAATTAAATGCGTGAATTTTCAACTAAAAGAGATAATTTTTGAACTAAAAATTAAACAGTTGAATTTTCAATTTAAAAAGATTAATTTAAAAAACAAGAATTTTCAGCAAAATTGTAATATTTTCAACCAAAAATAAAATATTTTTTAACATAAAAAGATACATTTTCAACCGCAAGTGGAAGACTTATATTTTTATTTAAAAAGTTAAATTTTAACTACAAGTAAGAGCAGTTTTAACAAAATATCTGAATTTATTACTAAAGATTGGTAACCAAAAAAAATCATTTTCAATAAAAAACGTACATTTTTATCTATAATAGTGAATATTTAATTTTTTTAAATATTGATTTTTGAACCAAATATTTGAAAATTTGATGAAATAGATGAATTTTTGACAAAGAAAATTAATTTTATCATAAAAAAGAGAAGAATTTTCAAAAAAGTGCATGAATTTTCAAATAAAAAAGATAATTCAAATAAAAATGAAATAGTTTTATTTTCAGTTGAAAAATTCATTTTTAACAAAATGCACAAATTTTCAACTATGATAGTGGATCTTCAATTTAAAAAATAATGAATTTTTAACAGCAAAAAAATAAAATTTACCCCAAGCAGTTCAAAAAATTAATTTTTAAACAAAACAAAAAAAAAGAGACTTTTCAATAAAATTTTAATATTTTCAACCAAAAATGAAATAGTTTTTAAACAAAAAAAACATACATTTTCGAACGGAAGTGGAAGACTTATATTTTCATTTAAAAACTTAAATTGTAATCAGAAAGTAAGACCAATTTTTTAACAAAATATCACGATTTTTTAATAAAGAAATTAATTTTTAACCAACAAGATTTATTTTCAATAAAATACGTAAATTTTTACCTATTATGGTGAATATTTAATTTTTTAAATATTTATTTTGAACCAAATATTTGAAAATTCAATCAAAAAGATGAATTTTTAACAAAGAAAATTAATTTTGTCTTAAAAGAGAGTCGAATTTTCAACAAATGAATGAATTTTCAACTAAAAAAGATAATAATTCAAATAAAAATTGAATAGTTATATTTTCAGTTGTAAAATTACATTTTTAACAAAATGCACAAATTCTCAACTATAATGGTGGATCTTCAATTTAAAAAGAGAATGAATTTTGAAACAAATATTTGAATTTTCGACCGAAAATATGAATTTTTAACTGCAAAAAAATTAGATGTACGCCAAGAAAAATGAAATTTCAAGAAAAATGAAATTTCAATAAAATACGTGAACTTTCCACTAAAAGAGATCATTTTTGAACTAAAAATTAAACAGTTAAATTTTCTGTTTAAAAAATGAATTAAAAAAAAAATTTCAACAAAATTGTTACTTTTTTAACCATCAATGGAATAGTTTTTAACAGAAAAAGATACATTTTAACCCGCAAGTGGAAGACTAATATTTTCAGTTAAAAACTGAAATTTCAATTAAAAGTAAGATACATTTTTAACAAAATATCTCAATTTTTCAACAAACATTGTTAACCAAAAAAATTAAGTTTCAATAAAATACGTACATTTTTATCTATAATAGTGAATATTTAATTTTTTTAAATATTGATATTTGAACCAAATATTTGAAAATTTGATCAAGTAGATGAAGTTTTAACAAAGAAAATTAATTTTATCATAAAAGAGAGAAGAATTTTCAAAAAAGTGCATGAATTTTCAAATAAAAAAATAATTAATTCTGAACCAAATATGTGAATTTTCGATCAGAAAAATGAATTTTTAACAGCAAAAAAGTAAAATTTACCCCAAGACAAATGAAATTTCAAAGAAATGCGTGAATTTTCAACTAAAAGAGATCTTTTTTGAACTTAAAATGGAATAGTTGAATTTTCAATTAGAAAAATTAATTCTTAAACAAAACAAAAAAAAGAATTTTCAACAAAATTTTAATATTTTCAACCAAAAATGAAATAGTTTTTAAACAAAAAAAAACATACATTTTTAAGCGGAAGTGGAAGACTTATATTTTCATTTAAAAACTTAAATTTTAATCAGAAAGTAAGACCAATTTTTTAACAAAATATCACGATTTTTTAATAAAGAAATTAATTGTTAACCAACAAGATTTATTTTCAATAAAATACGTAAATGTTTACCTATAATGGTAAATATTGAATTTTTTAAATATTGATTTTTAACCAAATATTTGAAAATTCGATCAAAAAGATGAATTTTTAACAAAGAAAATTAATTTTATATTAAAAGAGAGTCGAATTTTCAACGAAATGCATAAATTTTCAACTATAATAGTGGATCTTCGATAAAAAAAATAATTAATTTTGAAACAAATATTTGAATTTTCGACCAAAAATGTGAATTTTTAACAGCACAAAAATAAAATTTATCCCAAGAATTTTCAGTTGAAAAAATTAATTTTCAAACAAAACAAAAAAAAAATTTCAAGAAAATGTTAATATTTTCCACAAAAAAAAAAAATAATTTTTAACACAAAAAGATAAATTTTCAACCACAAGTGGAATACTTTTATTTTCAATTCAGAACTTAAAATTTAACCAGAAATTAACACAAATTTTTTAACATAATATCTCAATTTTTACTAAAGAAAATAATTGTTAACCAAGAAAATTAATTTTCAATAAAATATGTAAATTTGTATTCGTAAAAGTAAATATTTAATTTGTTTAAATATTCATTTTGAATCGAATATTTGAAAATTCGATCAAAAAGATCATTTCTTAACAAAGAAAGCTAATTTTATCTTCCAAGAGAGACGAATTTTCAACAAAATGGATGAATTTTCAAATAAAAAAGATAATAATTTAAATAAAAATTGAATAGTTATATTTTCAGTTGAAAAATTAAATTTTTAACAAAATCCACAGCAAAATAATTAATTTTCAACCAAAGATTTGAATTTTCGACCGAAAATATGATTTTTTAACAGCAAAAAACATTAGTTTCACGCCAAGAAAAATAAAATTTCAATAAAATGCATGAATTTTCAACTAAAAGATATCATTTTTGAACTAAAATAGCACAGTTGAATTTTCAGTTTAAAAAAATTAATTTAAAGAAAAAAGACTTTTCAACAAAATTGTAACTTTTTCAACGAAAAATGAAAAAGTTTTAAACAGAAAAAGATACAATTTCAACCGAAAATGGAAGACTTACATTTTCAGTTATTAACTTAAAATTGAATTAAAAGGAAGATAAATTTTAACAAAATATCTCCTTTTTTAACAAAGGCATTAATTGGTAACCAAAAAATTAATTTTCAATAAAAGACGTCAATTTTTATCTATAATAGTGAATATTAAATTTTCTTTAATATTGGTTTTGAATCAAATATTTGAAAATTCGATGAAAAAGATGAATTTTGAACAAAGAAAATTAATTTTATCTTAAAAGAGAGACGAATTTTCAACAAAATGCATGAATTTTCAAATAAAAAAGATAATTCAAATACAAATTGAATAGTTACATATTTCAGTTAAAATATTAAATTTTTAACAAAATGCACAAGTTTTCAACTATAATGGTGGATCTCAAATTTAAAAAACAGTGAATTTTAAACCAAATATTTGAATTGTCGACCAAAAATATGAATTTTTGACATACAAAAAAATGAAATTTACGCACAAAAAACGAAACTTCAATAAAATTCACGCATTTTCCACTAAATGATATCAATTTTGAACTAAAAATTGAAAAGTTGAATTTTCAGTTAATAAAATTAATTTTTAACCAACACAGAAACAGCCAGTTTTCAGCGAAACAGTTATATTTTTAAGCAAAGTAATTAATTTCCAACAAAATACATGAAAGCAAACTAGTAACACAGTTTAAAAAAAAGTGTCAATGCGAAAAATGTAGCGAATCCGAGTCCTGTGTAAGTTTAGAGACTCCGTTTTGTAAAACATCCTTCAGTTTGAGGTTATGTCGCGGGGCGAAAAGCCCTTTGAATGCTTAAAATAATTTAAATATATTTGAAAATATATGAAAAATACTTTGTTGGGTTTCGCCTGAGCTGCAACAGTTCGTCGATATTCATAAAACTCCCAAACCAAGGATGGATTAGATGCAAAAGCTTCTGGAGTAGCAAGACTTTGGGCTTTGTATTTTCTCCAAAAACCACCCGCTCCCCGAAAAGTTGGAATTCCAGATTCAGCAGAAATACCACTTCCAGTCAAAATTAAAACATTTTTTGCATTCAAAAGAGTTTCCCGAAACGACTTCATTATGTTCATATTTCTCTTGAGTCTCTCGACTTCAATGACAGTTTATAGCTTTGTCATGCTTTTAAAAAGTTTAAACAATTTCCACATTTACACAATGCGAAATTTGAATACAAAACGAAGGAAAATTACTCATATCATTCTCAATGTTATGACTTATGACACTTCCGACAATAATAATGGACAAATCTAACCTTAACTGAGTTTAAAGGTCTGCGCCATCTCTGAGTTAAACTCTGAACTCTTTGATCAAGCAACGTGTTTGAATAAAATTATTTAAAATTTTCGATATTTATTTCAATTTTTGGGTAAAAAATATATTGTTAGGATCAGAATTACGTCCCATAATAAATATGGTCACTCACGGTTAATCATAGAAAAGGTTTTCCTCATTTCCTGATAAGTAGGATTAGAAGAAACTTTTCTTTTATATAAACTGAGAAGAAAATAGCACCACTTGTGAGAGAGATTCAGAAACTCTAAATTTCTAAAAACGTTTTAATAGGTGAATTTAATCAATTTTAGGCATAATTTATTTTTTTACACTATTGGGACAACTCATTTATTTGTAATTGTGATTGTTGTTTCTTTATAATTTATAGAAATTTGCAGAACTTAAACAAACTATTGAATCAATTCAAATCAGTCCAACATAATGCGAGCGTAAGTGGTGTAAGGTGAAACTACGTGGTAAAATCCCCTACCTTATCGACGAAAAAGCTCGTCGGTAAATTACCCACCCAGTTGGTAACTGGAAAATAACCCTATGTTCATCATTTTCATTTACAATTATTACAAACTATTTATTTAATTTGTTTTGATTCTTAAATTTTTGTATTATTTCATTAGTTATTTCTTTTTAACAAATTTTGAAATCAATTAAAATTGAGAGTATCTGGAAGTTACTTTGGTACTTACCATATGAGCCAGTACGTTTTTGAATAGATAAACAGTTATATTCGGTTTCTGACGTTTCTTTAAATATTCTTCAGAATAATATATTTTTTTCATTTAACATTTGAAAAGTGGTAAATAACTAAATAATAAACATCTGGAATCTGTTCTTAAAGAAAAAAGTTAGTTCCTGCCTTACCGACCCAATATTTTAATTCATTTTTTCAAAAAATATGTATGCAAGATGAGTGTTAAAAAATAAAAATATGAGTCCACCTTCTGAAAAAGATAAAGATTTACTAAAAGAAACAAATTTTGTTATGTTGTGAAATAATTTACCTTACCGATAAAAGACATCGTCGATAAGCTACCCTCTCATTCAGTAACTCAGAAATCAAGTATTTTCATCATTTTTATTTACAATCATTGAAAATAGTTTATTCAATTTAGTTTTTTTCTTATATTATTAATTAATCATATTAAATATTATTTTAAATAAATTATACATCAATGTTCATTAAGAGCAGGTAAATATAACATTAGTTACCATATGAGTCAGTACGTTTCTGAAAAGATAATCAATTATCTTTGGTTGCTGATGTTTCTGCAAATATTCTCCACAATAATAAAAATTTTTCAATAAATATTTCAAAAGTGGTAAAGAACCCGATAATAAACGTTTGGAAAATGTTCTTAAAAAAATAAAAGGTAATTCCTGCCTTACTGACCCAATATTTTAATTCATGTTTTCAAAACAGATAAGTGCAAGATAAGCCTAAAAAATTCAAAAGAAACAAATTTTGTTGTGTTGTGAAATCCTCGACCTTATCGACGAAAGAAATCGTCGATAAGTGACCCTTTCAATCGGTAACTCAGAAAACAAGTATTTTTATCATTTTTATTTACAATCATTAAAAATAGTTTATTCAATTTGGTTTTAATCTTATATTATTGATTTATCATATTGAATATTTGTCATAATTAATTTTACTTAGATTTTAATTAAGAGCAGGCTATAATTAATTAATTACCATACGAACTAGTAAGTTGCTCTAGATTTTATTTTACAATTATCAATATTTTTCACTAAAACTTTTGAAACTGATAAATAATATGAAAATAAACGTCTCAGTACTTTTTTTTTTGATAAAAATGATTTAAAAGTTAGTTCCTGTTTTACCGACCAAAACAGTTTTGTTTTAATATTTCGAAAAAGATGAAAATTTTCCAAAAGAGACGAATTTTTTGCAAATGAGTTTAATTTTTAACACTCAAATATAAATTTTTAACCAAGAAAAAGTTAGTTGTTAACAAAATAGTTTTTTTCTACAAAATAGTTGAACTTTTACCAATAAGACAAATTTTCAACGAAAAATTTGAATTTTCAACCAAGATGATTTTTGATTCTATAGAGAAAAAAAATTTGTTTATTTTGCCGAAAAGACGTTTTTTCAACAAAAGAGTTGAATTTTCAACCATGTATATTTTTCAGTATATGAAAGAAAGAAAAAAATTTTTTCATTTTGTCAGACACACAAAAAAATTGAAAAATTGATGGCACATTCAAGCCAAAAAGAGGAATATTTTAGAAAAAATGTGAAATTTTTAACCATAAAATATTAATTCTCAACAATAAAAGTTTATTTTCAATAAAATAGTTTAAGTTTCTAAACAATAGTTGTATTTTTAATGCACAAAAAGGAATGTTTAAACCAAAAAGACAAATCTTAAAAAAAAGGTTTTATTCTTTAGCAATAAAGACTTTTGAGTCTGCAATAAAAAAAAATTATTTTGCTAAAAAGACGAAGTTTGAACAAAAAAATTGATTTTTCAACCGGAAGGGTTTTTCTCCCTATAAAGAGAAAAAATTGAATAACATTTTTTTATTTTCTCATTAAAACGAATTTTTAATAAAATGTTAAGTTTTTAACCAAGAAAGTTTTGTCAGTCAATGGAGAATAGACCACAGTAATAGAAGTAGAAGGAGGTTACCATTTTTAATATGAAGGATAGCCTACAGTGATAGAAATTTAAACAATGTAGTCAATTCCTACTATACTACATTACTACCATGATGGAGCTTACCACTTTTCATTTAAAGGATAGCCT
>JAAAKG020201413.1:7048-21184 GCA_010014905.2 Druon quercuslanigerum | reverse complement strand
ATAAAATTCCCGGCAGTTGGTAATATTACCGAATTGGAAAATTCCCGAATAATAAATTCTGGAATATTAAAATTCCCGAAAGATAAAATTCCCGAATAGAAAAATTCCCGAATAATAAAATTCAAATAATAAAATACTAAAATTCACTAATTCACGAATTAGAAAATCCCAGAATAATAAAATTCTCGAACAATAAGATTCACGAATTGGAAAATTCCTGACTAATAAAATTCACGAATAATAAAATTGGAAAATTCCCGAATAATAAAATTCTGGAATTGGAAAATTCACGACAGTTTATAATATCACCGAATTGGAAAATTCCTCAATAATAAATTTTCCAGCAGTTAATAATATTGCCGAATTGGAAAATTTCTAAATAATAAAATTCTCGACAGGTAATTCCTGTATGATAAAATTCCCGAATAATAAAATTCGCTACGGATTTTATTATTACCGAATTGGAAAATTCTCGAACAATAAAATTTGCGGCATTCTATAATATTACCGAATTTGAAAATTCCCGAATAATAAAATTATCAAATATTAAAATTTCCGAATTAAAAAAATCCCGAATAATATAATCCACGACAGTTGGAAAATTCCTGAATTGGAAAATTCACGACAATTTATAGTATTACCGAATTGAATTTCCGGCAGTCAATAATAATATCGAATTGGAAAACTTCCGAATAATAAAATGCCCGATAGAAAATTTCAAAATTATAAAATATTTAAATTGAAAAATTTTCGAAAATAAAAAATTAAAATTTTTTATACATATCTTTTATTAATTACAAATACAATAATGCAATATTATTTTGAATTTGTAATTTCGGGAATATTCGGGTATTTTACTATTCGTGAATTTTACAATTTGGTAATATTTTAACTGCCGTGAATTTTATTATTCGGAAATTTCCCAATTTGGTAATATTATAAACTGCCGTGAATTTAAATATTCGAGAATTTTCCAAATCGGGAATTTTATCATACGGAAATGTTTCTAATTCTTTAATTTTATTTTTCGACATTTTTCTTATTCGCGAATTTTAATATTCGAGATTTTTTCAACGGGGTATTTTTATTTTCCGACAAATGCTATTTTACCACATTTTTCAGTCGTCTCTGTACAAATAAAAAATTGGTAATAATATTTATACACCTAGAAAAACCTGTGCTTATACTAAAAAAATAATATTACTGAAAGTTACATAAAAAAAATAAGGGACGTCCCAAAAATCGTCTAAAAAAATCGTGACGTAATTTATGGACGACCCTTAATCCTTCGATTGATTGAAGCTTGAAGAATATTTCCATCCCTTTTTTTCCACATCTCAAGCTAGACTGTCCATCAATTACCTCTTCCACAATCGCGGATATTTCGAGTGCCGTCAGATCAAAGATATTCAATTTCCCAGATGCCGTAACTGCAGCAGCTACCCTCTTTCCGACGCCCCGTTTTTTTTCACCCCCCCCCCTCTCCTTTTCGATCTCGCCATGCTAAGTTCACTCCTCTCCGTCTATCGGCGATGAATAGAATCACGAAGCTATTCTTCGCGCGCTGAATGGTTGCTTGCTGCCTTCTGGGATTCACAACGTGATCGAACGGCCGATGGAGATATCTCGACTCTTATCTCTGCCACTCACAGACTATCTTTCTTTCCTTCTCTCCACGCCACGACAATCGGATGACGATTGTCCGAACGATTGTTCATGCTTTTGTCCGGAATGCCTGGGAGATATGTTGAAAAATAAAGAAAAACGGAAGGGAAACGAGTGATTGATTTTTTTTCTGGATGGAAAAGGCGCTTCATTATTAGTTTCGATGAGGGAATAATATTAGAGGGTCGAAAATAAGTTTTAATTGATAACTTCACTTTTTGCATTTTGAATTTTCAAGCTTTTTCGCGCGCTCACCAGAGGCGCTGTGTTTTTGCATCTCCATGATTCTCATTGAAGTTGGGCTTCTATTCACTTTTTATGCACTCTATGCCTTCATCGCTGCTTTGTTTTAATGAAGCAGTTGATTGATAGATTGATAACACGAGTTCACAAAAAGAAAGTTGTTTGAACTTATGGTGCAATCAGGTCAGGACTTTTTTCTAATCTCTAAAAACACCCTAAAATAACCCTGTTTGTTCTCCTGTTTTAGTTATATTTTCATTTTTCTTAGATAAAACTGCAACTTTTTGGTTACAAATTTAACAATTTTTTTGAAAAGACATGCTTTTTGTCTAAAAATTCGACTATTTAGCAGAAAATTAACTAAATTTTACTATTCATTATTTAAAAATTTAAATATTTCGTAGAATATGTACGTTTTGTTTTAATTAAATATTTTGGTGTTAAAAAAATAACTGAAATCTTTTCTGAATGAAAATTCAACTTTAACAAAAATTTTAATCAAAAATCTATTTACTTTAAGCGAATTTTTATCTTCTTTGGAAGAAAATAAAAATGTTTAGTTGGAAAATTCTACTGTTTTGTTGAAAATGTAACTATTATACAGAAAATTAACTTTTTTTTTAATTTAATATTTTGATGTCAAAAGAAGACATGAAATCTTTTCTGGATGAAAATTCAACTTTAAAAAAAAATTAAGATTAAAAATCCAGCTACTCTAAAAGAAATTTTATATTCCTTGGATATAAATGCAACTGTTTAGTTTAAAATTCTACTGTTTTGTTGAAATTTTTAAATATTTTGTTTAAAATTTATATTTTTTTCTGTTTCTTCTGTTCTGTTGAAAATTAAAACATTCGCAGAAAATGTACTTTCTGTTTTAATTTAATATTTTGATGTTAAAAGAAGAACTGAAATCTTTTCTGGATGAAAATTCGAATTAAAAAAATTAAGATTAAAAATCCATCTACTCTAAAAGATATTTCATGTTCCTTGAATAAAAATGCAACTGTTTAGTTTAAAATTCTACTGTTTTATTTAAATTTTTAATATTTTGTTGAAAATTTAACTTTAAATTTACCTTTTGTTTGAAATTTATATTTTCATGTTGAAAAATGATCTATTTGGTAGGTAAATAAACTATTTTGTTAAAAAAACATATTTTTATTAAAAAAATTCATCGTTTTGGATTAGAAATGAAATTTTTACCTAAAAAACCTATTTTTTGTACAAAATTCATTATTTGGCCTTAAAAAGGCAACTGAAATCTTTTTTGGAAGAAAATTCAACTATTTTTTTTGAAAATTTATCTTTTTGAGTTAAAAATTTATCTGAGGAGATATCTCAACTTTTTTCTCTCCACACCACGACAATCGGATGACGATTGAGATACGTTAAAAAATAAAGAAAAACGGAAGGGAGACGAGTGATTGATTTTTTTCCGCATGGAAAATGCACTGCAATATTAGTTTCGATGAGGGAATAATATTATAGTGACGAAAATAAGTTTTAATTGATAACTTTACTTTTTGCATTTTGAATTTTCAAGCTTTTTGGCGCGCTCACCAGAGGCGCTGCGCATTTGCATCTACACGATTCTCATTGAAGATGGGCTTCTATTCACTTTTTATGCACTCTATGCCTTCATCACTGCTTCTCTTTTGAGCAGTCAGCTGATTGATAAGACAGGCACAAAAAAAAGTTGTTTGAACTTTTGACGAGACCATATTATATCATATTATTGTACATTATATTATATATTTTTTGGGTCGCTGAGTGTGGATCCGGGGTTTTTCGATTTCGAAATTCACCTGTTTTAGTAGAATTTTCATTTTTCTTGAATAAAACTTTAACTGTTTGGTTGAAAATTCAACAATTTTTTTGAAAAGTCATACTTTTTATTTGAAAACTCTTCTGTTCTGTTGAGAATTGAAATAATTCGTAGAAAATGTACTTTTTGTTTTAATTTAATATTTTGGTGTTAAAAAAGAACTGAAATATTTTTTGAATGAAAATTGAACTTTTAACAAAAATTTTAATTAAAAATCTATCTACTTCAAGAGAATCTTTTTCTTCTTTCGATAAAAATACAACTGTTCAGTTGAATATTCTACTGTTTTGTTGAAAATGTAACTATTCTATAGAAAATTTATTTTTTGTTTAAAATTTATATTTTCATGTTGAAAAATTAACTGAAATCTTTCGTACATTAAAGTTCATACTTTTTGTTTAAAAATTCTTCTGTTCTGTTGAAAATTTAAATATTTCGTAGAAAATGCATTTTTTATTTTAATTTAATCTTTTCTGGATGAAAATTCAAATTAAAAAAAATTAAGATTGAAAATCCACCTAGTCTAAAAGAAATTTTATATTCCTTCGATAAAAATGCAACTGTTTAGTTTAAAATTCTACGGTTTTGTTGAAAGTTTTCACTATTTTGTTGAAAATTTAATTTTAAATTTACTTTTTGTTTAATATTTATATTTTAATGTTGAAAAATGAATTATTTATTAGAGAAATGAACTGTTTTGTTAAAAATACATTTTTTTAGTTTAAAAAATTCATCGTTTTAGATTAAAAATTCAATTTTTACCTAAAAACTTATTTTTTGTTACAAAATTCATATTTTGCCCTTAAAAAGTCAACTAAAATTTTTTTTGGATGGAAATTCAACTATTTTCTTTGAAAGATTTGATTGAATCACTTTAATAAGAATTTTTTTTAAAGATTTATATCTAGAGTTCAAAATTCATCTTTTTGATTGAAGGTTTAACTATTTTGTTAGAAATTAATCTTTTTTAATTAAAAATTCAACTACTTGGGTAAAAGTTAAACTAAATTTTAAAAATTTGTTTATTTTTTTTATTAAAGACTTTTATGTCTTTGGTTGGAAATTCAACTATTTGGTGAAAAAGCCTTTTTTGGTTTAAAATTAATTTTCTTACTGAAAATGTAACTTTTCCATTTTTTAAATTTCATCTTTTTTCGTTGAAAATTCTCCTTTTTTGGTAAAAAAACAACTTTTTTTAAATTTTATTTTTTTGGAAAAAAGGTCCTACTTTCGTAAAAATTTAATTTTTTGCTGAATTCATATTTTTTGTTTGAAAATTCCATTTTTTAGGAAAAATTCGGTTTGAAGGTTAAACAATCTAAAAAAAATTTGTTTTCCTTCTTAACTGAAAAATTTTTATTTGTTTAAAATTCGTCAATTTGATTTAAAAAATTTTTCATAAATTTTATCTTTTTTTTTTTGAAATATAAACTATGACCAACAAGATAAATTTTCAAAAAGTAAGATTAGTTTTCTAAAAAAAAACACGAGTCTTCAACAAAAAATTTAATTTTTGCACCAAAGAGGTAAATCTAAAAAAAAGAATTTTTCAAAAAGTAGTTCAACTTTAAAACAAACAATTAATCAAAGAAGATCAATTTTTAACCAAAAAGTTGCATTTTCGTCCAAAAATATGAACCAAAAATTGCATTTTTAACTAATAATATAAATATTTAACCCAAAAATATAATTTTTCTAACAAAAGCGTTAATTTTCTAACAAATAGTTAATTTTTTATTAAATCAGTTTATTTTTAACCAAATTTTTACATTTCCTACCAAAAATATGAAGTTTTAACCCAAAACCATGATTTTTCAAAAAGAAAAAAATTTTTGTCAAAAAGTTAAATATTAATAAAAATAGCTAATTTGTTAACTATATAATTGCAGTTTTAACGAAAAATATGAACTTACAAGAAAAAAAAAAGATTTTTCAACACAAATTTAATTTCCTAAAAAATAAATAATGGATAAAAAGTTTAATTTTCAACTAATTAGCTGAATTTTCAATAAAATAGTTTAATTTTCAACCCGATAATATGAATTTTCAAAAAAAAAAATGTTTTGAAAAGTACTTTAAATTGAAACAAAGTAGGTGATTTATCAACCTAAAAGAACGATTTCTTAATAAATCAGGTACTAGTCGATATTTAAATAAAAAATAATTTTGATCAGAAAAAAAAATTAATTCAACCAAAGAAGATGAATTTTTAACCACATAATTTAATCCTCAACTAAACCAGAATAACTTAAAACCACAAGGTTGAATTTTTAGTTTAAACAATTAATTCTGGATTAAAAAAAAAATTTCAACAGGAATTATACATCTAAAAATAGGATATTTAAATTTTTAAGGAAAGATTTAAATCTTTTATGCCTACAAACAAGGATTTTTATACTTTCCCCACTTCTACCTAGACTACATTCCCCTACTCCCCCTCTCCAGCTCTACCTTCCCACCACTCACTTTCACCTTCCCTTCCCCTAATTTTCCCAACTTCTGCCTTACCTGATTCCCCCTCTCGTCCCTTTTCTACTAATCACTCACTTTCCCCTACTTCTCCACACCACATTTCCCCTCACTTCCCCTACTTTCACACCCCTCATTTTTCCAACTTTTTAAAACAGATTTTTTTTGATCTGCTGAAGAGAATACAGCACATGATAAGTTTTAAAAAAAATTCAAGATTTTCTCAAATTTTGTACCTTGACTTCAACTTTTAGCATGACCTAGGAAAATTGTGGCAAAAATCTGAAAATTATACGACATAGAGCCCGAAATTTTATCTTTAATTTAAGCCAAAGAAAGTTGAAAAATCTTTATCGGCTCCCGAGATACGATTGAACATGTTCAAAGTTAGTCGACGATCAGGGTTCTCGGCCGGTCTGCTGCTCGCCTCTTTCGTTGAGGCAGGACCGAATAGGCCACACACAGAGGTGGTGCTTGATTTGGGCTCTTATGATTAACAGTTTTTTTATTTTTTACAATTTTTATCAACTAGAATATTAATAAAAATGTAGATATATTGTTACGAGAGGAAACTATTTTTTAAACGAATTAAGTAGCTAAATTCTAAACAAAATATTTATATGAAAAACTCTTAACAACATTAAAAGTGAATAATAATGGAATTTCCAAAATAAATTAAATATAAAAAATAAATAAAAAAATAAAAAAACTGTTCATCATTTTTTTTATTTTATAATGTGGGATAATTCTGAATTTAAATAATTGTAAATAATTAAAAAAAACAATAAATAATTTTTAAAAATTTAGAATAATTTGAACTAAAAATTACTGATGAGCAGAATCAAAAGTATAAGAGAGCCCCAACAAAGCACCACATCTGTTCGTGGCCTATTGGGCCCTGCCTCAACGAAGGAGGCGAGCAGCAGACCGGCCGAGAACCCTGATCGTCGACTAACTTTGAACATTTTTAATCGTATTTCGGGAACCGATAAAGAGTTTTTAAGTTTCTTTGGCTTAAATTAAAGATAAAATTTTAGGCTCTATGTCGTATAATTTTCAGATTTTTGCCTTACTTTTCCTAGATCATGCTAAAAGTTGAAGTCAAGGTACAAAATTTTAGAAAATCTAGAATTTTTTTTTAACTTATCACGTTCAGTATTCTTTTCAGCAGATTAAAAAAAATCCGCAGGTAGTGTAAGTCTTTGTTTATAATAATTACCTAAATTTCAATTGTTCCAAAAGCTAAATTGATTTTTTCTTTGAAGTAAATCTTGCCACCTCAAGGAGAATTTAATTACAAGAACCGAGACGGTCAGGAACCTATCGGCGCAAACGATTAATAGTTGTTTTTGAGAAACGATTCAATATAGTGACCTCTGGACACGTACGGGTGTCAAAACCCTCTCAGTAGATACACTCCTCGGCCAAATGGCTTACATTGAATAGCACTCGAAGGGTTCCACTATTTTGCTAGATTCGTAGGGGTTAAGGTGATCCTAGGGTCTGGGAAGTCGGTTTTTTTTCTCAAAAATCTTATTATATCCAAACCAAAACAGAAAGTGTGATTTCAATGTGAAAAAAAAAACTTTAAGGGAAACCTCCCTACAGTGGCTAATCATTAATTAAGATCACAAATAAAAAAATTAATATTTAATTTAATTGATGAAATTGTATACAGTCTTAACTATTAATTTAATTAAATTAATTATTTTACGTGTACTAGTAATTTTAATTAATAATTATCCACTATTGTTCTTCCTACTTGTAATCTAAAGCAAGAGATAAAAAAATTAAAATTAAAACTTAGTTTAAAATAAACTAGATTGGAAGTAGACTGTAATTTCCTAATATTAAAAATATAAAAAAATTTAAAAATCAATTATAAAAATGTTTAATTATTAAGCGTTTAAAAAATTTGGTCAATAAAGTTAAAAAAAAAAACAAATTATTGTACCTAATCAGATATTCGACTGTTTGGCTTGAAAATTTAATAACTTATTTAAATTTTTTTTCTTGAAAAAAAAATTAAATAAATAAAAAAAAATTAATTAATAAAAATTAATTCGTTTCGGTTAAAAATGAACTCCCATTTCGAAAATTTAACTGTTTTCTTGAAATTTATTTATTTTCCGTTCGAAAATTCTAGAATGTGGTAGAAAATTTAATTATTTAAGTGAAAGTTTATAAAATATGTTTAAAATTCATCTTCCTTTACAGAAAATAAAATTTTTTGTTATGAATTAAAATTTTTAATGAAAAATTAATCGTTTTCAGGTCAGCTTTCAAGAATTTTGTTGAAAGTTCGTTCTTGTTTATTTAAATCTAATTTTTTTTAAATTAAAATCTATGTGTTATTAAAAAATAAAAAATTACATTTTGCGTTAAAAACTCATATTTTTTGCTTAAAAATTTGACCACGTGATTGGAAGTTGAAAATTTTTTTCAAAGTTAATTTTTTTTTTAAATTAATAATTTAATTTGAAACTTCATTTTTTGTTTTGGATAAAAATAATTTTTTTTAACTAAAAATTCAACTATCTGGTTGAACATTTAACTGATTGGTTCAAAAATTAATTTTTTAAATAATCAAACTCAGAGTTTAAAAATTAAACTATTTTGTAGAAAATTAGTCTTTTTTATTTAAAAATTTTAACTATTTAGAACAAAATTAAAATATTTGATAAAAAATTTATTTTTGTATCAAAAATGAATGATCAATAATACAGATTTAACTACAAAATTTTTCTTTAAAAAATTACCTTTTTTAATTTCACAATTCTACTATTTCCTAAAAAAATTTTAGAAACTAGCATAAAATTTACTGTTTAAATTCATTATTTGCAATTTTATGCAATTTTTCAAAAATTTATCTTTTTGATAAAAAATTAATATTTTAGGTTAAAATGCAGCTAATTAGTTAAAAAATGTAATTTGTTCAAAAATGAATTGTTTTGTTAGTTGGAAGATCAATCCTCTGTGTTGATGAAAATTCATCACGTTGACAGAAAATTAATCTGTTTTGTACAAAATTCGTTTTTTTTTATTAAAAACTAATTCTCTTTAAAAAAATTTAACTACTTAACTTTTGGTTAATAATTGACCCTTTTTAGTTTAGAAATTCATATATAATAGTAATTATTTAAAAAAAATTTAGTATACAAATTTTTCCAACATTTTATAAAAATAAATTTAGAATTCATAAGATTTGAAATAGGTAAATTTTTTCA
The DNA here is from genome assembly GCA_010014905.2 of Druon quercuslanigerum. NCBI lineage: Eukaryota > Metazoa > Arthropoda > Insecta > Hymenoptera > Cynipidae > Druon > Druon quercuslanigerum. Next base: position 11,752 of record JAAAKG020201413.1, on the reverse strand, counting down.
AAAAATTTAAGTATTACATTTCAATCCTTTTTCGAAACAATAATTCATAATTAATGATTTCTAATTAAATATTTTTCAATTATAAAAAAACGTTGTGTAATTTTTTATTTTCCATCTCTTTTTTTTCTTTCATTTTCCATCTCTCTTTTTTTTTCTTTAATTTACCATAAATAAAGGCATTAAAAATTAGATAACTAAAAATTAGAAATTTCAAAAACAGAAACCCTAAAAGTTGAAAAATTTCAGACAAAAATTTTCTAAATTTGAAAACATTTTATTTTGAGTTCAAGAATCTCGAAATTGAATAATTTTAGATTAAAATGTCTAAAATAGCACAATTTCAAAACATTTAAAATTAAACATTTTCGGATTCGAATTTTTAATTGAAAATTTTTGAAAAATTGAAAAAAATATCAATTCCAAAAAATTCAAATTTGACAATTTCAAATTGAAAACTAACTAAAATTTGTCAAAGTGAAAATTTCCAAAATTCTACAATATTTGAGGAAATTTTCATTTTTTTATGAAATTTTCCAGCAAAATTTCTAAAATCACTGAGAATAAATTAGAGCATTTTCCGAAAAAGTTACTAGTTTTCCAGTTAAAAGAAGAAACAATGTTTTTAATATTTTTAGGAAAAAGCGTTTATTTAGTTTATAAAAAATGAATTTTTCAGTCTAAATAAATAATTATTTCAATAATAAATTTCTTATTTGCAACGTTTAGTAGCTCTGAATAATAAAAATAGTATTAAATTAAATTATAAAATTATTAATCAATTCAAATTTTTATATTTTTGTAGGCCAATGGAAGCTATTTAAAAAAAAAGTTAAAAATAGCTAAAAAATTTATTGAAATGGTTATGGAATTTTCCCAAAGCAAATTGCAAACTTGGACGAGAATTTTTCCAAAATTTCTTTCTAAGAAAATAACCATATTTTTAGGGTTATTGCGCTTCGAATATTTTTGGGAATATTTAGAGGTGTTCACGGTTCAAGTCCTGGCAGAGGCAGATTTTTTTTTAATGTCTCCAGAAAATTATTTGACCAGTAATCGACAATATCTAATATTAGAAATAAGTTAATTACACTGTTTGACAAAATAACATCAATTATTAAAATATTTTCGTAAATATTTCCGAAATTTTTTTTCATGTACATTATAGCTTGCAGCATTTGCTATAGACTGCCAATTCAAAAATGGAAGCTCTTCGTGTTAAACATCCCTCCTCTTATAGTAATGGGGACCCGTCCTTAAGGGCACTTGAGAGTGTGTAATTGCTAGAATCCAAGACCCTGCTACTACACCACATTACGCGTTATGCTGGTTGCCTAGAGAGAAAATAATCCACACACGGGGTGGCTCAAGAATTTACGATTTGCGCTCCGTTTACTATAAAAACCAAGCGCTAGACAAAGTAATTTAGGAACTCCCCCAGGAAAATGAAATTTCAGCTTTGTTAATTATTTAATTTACTCAATTCTCAAGAATAATTATTTATAATTTTATTCTTGTTTGAATGTTTGTTTTGTTTAAAGAGTGTAAAAAAATGTTTATGGTCTTGAGCTGTGAAAAAATTCTTCTCTGGCTCCGCTGGGATTCGAACCCAGGCCTGCAGAGTGCCGGTCTGCTGTTTTTTTCCAATAAGCTTCGTAGCCCAGCAAGATTCATTACATTAAATTTTTCTGACAAACAAATTTCTAACAATCGCTCCACTGGGAATCGAATCACAGAACTTCCGATTGCCGGTCGGGTGCTTTCCCAATTAAGCGATTAGAGAGATCGAAAGAAAAATCCTTTTTCAGAAATATACGCTAACTTAAGTTAGATGTTCTTATGGCTCGAGTAATTTTTAAACGAAATCTGTATTAAATAATAGAAAATAACTAACGTCAATTTTTGATAAGATGGAAAATACATTTAAAACAAATTTTAAATTATACTTTTCTGACAAAAAATTTTCTAACAATCGCTCCACTGGGAATCGAACCACAGAACTTCCGATTTCCGGTCGGGTGCTTTCCCAATTAAGCTATTAGAGAGACGAAAGAAAAACCCTTTCTCAGAAATATACACTATTTAAATATACAAAATTTTCTAACAATCGCTCCGCTGGGTTTCGAACCCTGAGAAGAGTACCAGACCCGCAATCTTAGAACCTAGGTTCGAATCCCAGCGGAGCTAGAGAGAAATTTTTTTTAAAGTTTAATAATAAAATCAATACCTCAATATTGGCATAACACTATGCTGGCAAACAATAACTAACATTAAATAATATTTTTCTGAAAAAAGATCTTATAACCATCGCTCCACTGGGGATCGAACCACAGAACTTCTGATTGCCGGTCAGGTGTATATTTCTGAGAAAGGGTTTTTCTTTCGATCTCTCTAATGGCTTAATTGGGAAAGCACCCGACCGGCAATCGGAACTTCTGTGGTTCTATCCCCAGTGGATCGATTGTTAGAAATTTGTTTGTCAGAAGAATTTAATGTAGTGAATCTTGCTGGCCTACGAAGCTTATTGGAAAAAAACAACAGACCGGCACTCTGTATGCCTGGGTTCGAATCCCAGCGGAGCCAGAGAGGAAGTTTTTCACAGCTAAAGACCATAAACATTTTTTTAGACTTAAAACAAAACGAACATTGGAAGAACCATAAAATTATAAATAATTATTCTTGAGAATTTTGTAAATTAAATATTAAACGAAGCTGAAATTTAATTTTCCTGGGGGAGTTTCTAAATTACTTTGTCTTGTTCAGAAAAATATTATTTAATGTAAGTTATTGTTTGCGAGCATAGTCTTATGCCAATATTTAAATATTGATTTTATTGTTAAAATGTAAAAAAATATCTCTCTAGCTCCGCTGGGATTCGATCCCAAGTCTACAAATTATAGGACTGGTGCTCTTTTTCAATAAGCTTAGTAGCCTAATGGCTTAGACAGGTAGCAGCATTATAATTATTTTCATGTTATGGTCTTCACATCAGATTTTTATTAATATTTTTATTTAATGTGATTTTTTTTCAGCATAGTCCTATACCAATATTTAAATATTGTTTTTATTTTTAGGATGTGAAAAAATTCCTTTCTAGCTCCGCTGGGATTCGAACCCAGGTTCTAAGATTGCCGATCTGGTACTCTTTTCAGGGTTCGAATCCCAGCGGAGCCAAAAAGAAATTTTTTCACATCTTCAGCAGTAAATCATTATTTAAATATTGATTTAGGAATAATATTGTGGATAATATTTTATTAAAATAAAAATTACTTCAAAATTAAGAAACTCCTTTCAAATGAAAGACAAATTTTTATTGTAACAAACAACAATTTCTTTGAACCAAAGAAACTTTTTTTAAGTCAATAGAAAGTTAACTAACAAATTTTTTTAAAAGACAGTTGAGTTTTTAACTAGGAGGAAGAATGTTCTATTTAAAAAAAAAATCTACCACGAAGGTGAATAATAAAATAGTTGCATTATCAACTAAGTCATTAAATTAAAAAAAAATAGTTGAATTTTAAAAAAAAAATAAAAATTAATTATTAACAAAATAGTCGAATGCACCACAAATTAGTTAAACTTTCAAGCAAAATAGTTAAATTGCCAAAACAATAGTTATTACTAAAATAATAATTAATAAAAATAAAAATAAAAAATAATATTAAAATAAATTATTACATTTTTTTAGCAAATAGTTGAATTTTCCAGCTAAAAATAAAAAAATTGGAAAAAAATAAAAAAACAGTTTGTTTTTTAGGAAAAAAGAATATTTTTTGCAAAATAAAACAATTTACAACCAAATTTTTTTTCAAAAATAGACGACTGTTCAACAATATAATTGAAAATTCAACAAAATAATTAAATTTTGAAGAAATTAGTTGCAATTTTAAACAAATAGTGGAACGTTTGAGGAAATTTAATTTTTGAGCTAAGAAAACGATTTTTTTTTAAAACTTGAGTTACAATTAACACATATTTGAATTTTAAATTTAACAAACAGATTAATTAAACCAAAAAGGCAAATTCTCTACAAACAAAATTTCCTAAAAAAACAGAATTAAAAAAAAATGTTAAATTTCCAAGCCAAGAAACAAATTTTCAACTAAAAATATGAATCTTTAGCAAAAAACATAATATTTTATAAAGCAGTACTCAAATTTTGAACCAGAAGTAACATTTTAATCAAAAAATCATTTATTATTTTAAAAAAATGTAATAATGATATTGTAATCAAAAGAAAATTTAATTTTTATCAAAATAGTTTAGTTTTCAACTAAAAGCGATCGAGTGTCATTCTAAAATCATTTTCATTAAAAAAAAATAAATTTTGTGTCAAAAAAATTAGAGCAGATTTTTCAATTAAAAAGAATTAACACTGAAAAAAAATTTTGGCAGAAAAAATTTTCGTTTTTTCCAACCAAATTTGTTGGTTACTACAGAAGCAGCAAAACCATTTGGTTGAGCTAACCAAATTATTTAATTGGCACTTTGATGGCAACAAATCAGAAAATGTCCACTAACTTTTCACTGACCACAAAACCTATAAAAACAATAAAAATACTTTTTATTCATAAAATACTTATTTTTTGTATTAAATAAAGGTTTGACTACTCTTAATAATGAATTCTGCACCAAGGAAGCGAAATCGTCTTTTTACGGCCGAGCGTCAGTTTGCAATAACTCGACTTCGCCTCGTTCTTGCAAACT